>JAXCGZ010002943.1:0-5000 GCA_037179515.1 Halocaridina rubra | reverse complement strand
GAGAGAGAGAGAGAGAGAGAGAGAGAGAGAGAGAGCAGCAACAGGCGTAGTCTATTCCTTGAGAGAGAGAGAGAGAGAGAGAGAGAGAGAGAGAGAGAGAGAGAGAGAGAGAGAGAGAGAGAGAGAGAGAGAGAGAGGATGAGAGAGAGAGAGAGAGAGAGAGAGAGAACAGCAACAGTAGTATTACTAGTACCAGTAGTAGTAGTAGTAGTAGTAGTAGTAGTAGTAGTAGGCTTCTCAGGCAAATGGTTATGATATCTTTAATAATAAAATTACAAGCCAATGATCACAAAATCACAACATGAGTCTCTCAGTATGCTCTCTGATCAGGCTAATAATTCTACTTTTTGCCATGTGATGAATTGTGCTCATCATGAAGATAATTTTCATAAAGCAAGGCAGACCGTACTCAGGGTTATGTAGTAGGTTGGCCCATGACATCAGCAGCCCGTTGCGATACTACAGCTGAAGGTCTTTTGGACTTATATAGGACTGTACAGGACAGTTTAATGTTAAGTCATTCTTCAGTTACGGTTCTTTCTGTGCCTACATCTACAGCGAATATTCTTGGATATTCGTTATACATCTCTTATTATCACTACACATCTGACAAGTCACAACACTCTCCATCTCTTTCTATATACTTTGTTTTCTTCGTGGAATTGCTTTCGAGGCCCTAATGGAAACTATGTAAGACAGGTACTCTTACAGAGCACGAAGTTACCTTAACAAGAGGTAAAGGCATCTAATTATGCTTGAGATAAATAACTTCCCGTGGGAATATTGTAATACTTTATGTGAATAATTACATTCATACATTTACAAGGCTTCTTCCCTCTTGTAAGAGGAGTGGCGGAGTCAAAGCATACACCATTCAAATTCATCTTCTAACAAAAATACCAGCAGTATAGAATCCTTTATTCTCACTCATTTCACAGCCACACAAATTCTGATCCCTTTGCTAGGGTTGGACCATTATAACACTTTATGTGAATAAACACATACATACATTTACAAAAGCCTCTCCCCTCTTGTAAGTGGAGTGGCGGAGTCAAAGCATACATAGGTCAAATTAATCTTTCTTCTGACAATAATACTAGCAATGACAATAATACTAGCAATATCCTGCCACCGCCACGCACATTCAGAGACCCAACTGCTAAGCTTCTGGTTGAATCCCCACAGAACTTCCCCATACGTGCTCACTCTCTCAGGGAGGGTAATATATTATGTCAAATGTTCAGCAATCCATCATACTAGAATATACATGATAACCTCTACATTTCTAAACTTATTTTCCCTAACAATATCTAGTTCTCTGTTCTATTGCTATTCCAAATTAGCTTAGACCCTATTTCTTAAACAGTGTAAACCTAGGATGCCATATTGTTAGTTAGCTAGACACACAAATGGATTTCATAAACGCATCTGACGCGGTTCTGTATATGGCTAGAATCCCGTACGCCATCCTAGCCATACACAGAACCGCATCAGATGCGCTTATGAAATCCATTTGTAGCCATACACAGAACCGCGTCAGATGCATTTATGAAATCCATTTGTGTGCGACTAGCTAACTAACAATATGGTATCCTAGGTTTACACTATTTAAGAAATCGGGTATCCAACAATAAAAAAATAAAGAAAGAAAAAGTTCATAATAAATTCATACACAGCATATACAATGATCCATAATACAATATACAGTATACACCAATGAAAATAGGTACATGTATTACTTACATTGAGTGTTGCACATGAAGTACTTCAGTGTTGCAGACTCGGTACCTGAAAATAAAGCATGAACTAAGTGATGACGCAATGTTAAACTTATTATGTTATGATTTACTTCTTCTATTAATGATTGATATGATTCGGTTTTACGTGACGAACTCCCTTTTCTACTAAGGGCTAGGACGGTTGCGTTCTTGCGAAGGACTTGTTTTGGCAGATGTAATCGTTACCCTGAGTGTATGTCCTTACTAACCTCAGTCCGTGACGGGGCGCGAACCCTCGACCTGCCGCCTCGGAGTCGCTGACGCTATCGTTTGAGCCACGGTAACTACTTAAGACAAAATAAACCTTGACAAGTATAGATAGCAAACACATTATTGCTCTGTACTTGTTCTCATCTACTTTATTTTAAATATAACTCGAATATAAGTACATAATAACAACAACATATATAGCCATATCATTAATCTAATTATCTTTTTTTTTTTTACCTAGTAGTCACTGTGGCTCAAGCGGTAGCGTCCGCGACTCTGAGGCGTCAAGTCGAGGGTTGCGCCCCGTCACGGTCTGAGGTTAGCAAGGGCATGCACTCGGGGTAATGATTACATCTGCCAAAATAAGTCCTTCGCAAGAAGGCAACCGTCCTAGCCCTTGCTTGAAAAGGGAGCCCGTGACGAAAAACCGCAACAGTGAGAAAATGTGGAAACACTGGTATCAAAATGTCACTTTAGCTGCAGATTTGTCTCATCATTTCAAGTGTTGAATGAGAAAATGTAGAAACACTGGTATCAAAATGTCACTTTAGCTGCAGATTTGTCTCATCAGTTCATGTGTTGAATGAGAAAACGTAGAAACACTGGTATCAAAATGTCACTTTAGCTGCAGATTTGTCTCATCAGTTCATGTGTTGAATGAGAAAACGTAGAAACACTGGTATCAAAATGTCACTTTAGCTGCAGATTTGTCTCATCAGTTCATGGGTATAAAGGGAAAAACTTTCTCTGCCTATGTTAAGCTTGTATTAAGGCAGCAGTTGCGCTTCATAGCTAACATGGAAAACCCTGATGCAATCATGTGTGTTTGATCAAAGTGCTTGCTCTCAATCACAACAACCTTTTTATTCTATCGCCGTCTGCCAATAATCACCAGTACCCACATTTGCCAATACAACCTATTTCACTGTCTCCTTTACTGTCATATAAATTTTTTATGCATCAAAGAAACTGTTTGCCATACTCTCCTAGTTTGTAAGCAGCTCATAATATCTTCTCAATTGTTAAGTATTCTCCTGTATTTGAGTACTGTATTCCAAGATTTTATTCCAAGCATGAGGATTAGCCTATCTAATCTTCCATGTCCATGTAATCAACTGTTATAAAAACTGGAAGAAACCCCTAAAAGTGTAAAAGGATTAACCTATCTAATCTTCCATGTGCAGGTGATCAACTGTTATAAAAACTGGAGGGAAGTCATAGTAGTGCATGAGGGGTAGCCTGTCTAATCTTCCTTGTCTGGGTAATCAGCTGTTATAAAAACTGGTGGACATCCCTAAAAGTGCAAGTGGATTAGTCTATCTAATCCTCTTTGTCCTTGTAATCAACTGTTATAAAAACTGGTGGACACTGCTAAAATTGCAAAAGGATTAGACTATTGACTCTTCCACGTCCAGGTAATCAGCTGTTATGAAAACTGGTGTACATCCCTAAAAGTGCCAGAACATTAGCCTATCTATATCTTCCATGTCCAGGTAATCAGCTGTTATGAAAACTGGAGGATACTCCTTAGAAATACAAGAAGATTAGCCTATCTATATCTTCCATGGCCAGGTAATCAGCTGTTAGAAAAATTGGGGGACAACCCTAACACCAAAATTTTCAAGTCCATACAATAACATTTACAGTAAAATTAGCATAACTCACAAGAATACTACAAGAACTAGTATACCTTGAATCCAGGATATTCGATTTCTTAAACAATGTAAACCTAGGATACCATATTGTTAGTTAGCTAGACACACACAAATGGAGTTCATAAACGCATCTGACGTGGTTCTGTGTATGGCTAGGATCCCACATGGGATCCTAGAAATACACAGAACTGCGTCAGATGCGTTTATGAACTCCATTTGTGTGTCTAGCTAAATAACAATATGGTATCCTAGGTTTACACTGTTTGAGAATTCGGACAAATTAATCTACTCATTCATTCAAAGTTGGAAAAAAAATTTATTATCAGTATTTGTGCAATGGTTTTTTTTTTCTGGAGCGACCCTTAAGATGTCACAGCATATCATTTACTGGCAAATTTTTACAATTGCACCCGTCTCATGTTGGAGGTGAAAATTATAGATTGTTTGTAGTATTTGATGTTTTGAATATATATATATATATATATATATATATATATATATATATATATATATATATATATATATATATATATATATATATATATATATATATATATATATATATATATATATATATATATATATATATATATATATATATATATATATATATATATATATATATATATATATATATGGCTCATCAATGGTCTAATCACCATCAAATTAAACTCCTGTGTATGTACAAAACCAAAATAAAGTTTTACGCATTGAGTATCACAGACTTTACAGACAACTTAGGCCGAGAACTAAGACAACATCCTTCTCTCCACACAGCCAAACGCGCACTGATTAATAATAAAATATTTACTATTATTTTTTGGCTTGCCATTCTGCTCTCTTAAGGATGTAAATATTGTATTCATTACATCATGCATAATAACGCTAAAATGTATATTTTTACCCATTAATGAATAATGAATATTCATATTCTTATTCGTATATATTTATTTTATATATAATATTTCCTTGTTATATATTTAAGAGAGTGTAGGGGGAGCGGTTACCGTGTGATGAAACTTTTGAGGGCAAACCAGCTGCGGCTGTCGGGTTTACGGCAGAAAAATTTACCCACTTACTCTGTGGGTGACCTAAGCAGAGGGAATAGTAACAACTATTTATCCTCAAGGAACTGAGAGGAATGAAAGAGATATATTTGGCTTTTGGTGACTATGTGCTTTGACTCGACCATTCCCTTACAAGGGGATGAGAAGATCTTAACTCCTTCACCGCAGATAAGAACTATTACCATTAATTTGAATAATCATCGTTTTATGTGTCACTATCAATCCCCAGTATGGGGGTGTACACAGACTGTGGCTTTGGGGAATTCAGACTGGATGCCCCTCCTAGTATC
>JAXCGZ010002942.1:12500-28994 GCA_037179515.1 Halocaridina rubra | reverse complement strand
TTCCAGATGTTCGTTTTCAACTGGCGTGCCACGAGGTATGCCACGTGTGACGTGCCACTTTGGTGTGAAAGCGGCCTAAGAATTGAGTTCCTCTGTGACTCGTTCAGTCGTGTTTTGACAATTACTCTTAAGCATTTGCCGTGACTTAGAGGGAGAATCTTAGCTCAGAATTTGCTCTGAAGACTCTTGGCCCGAATACTGTTTTCAAGCCTCCTAGCTAGTACAGTGGTAACGCTCTGGCCTCACATTCGCGAGGTCTATGGATCGCGCCTCGTCCAGGCAAGAGAGTTTAAGCTGTTTACTGGGGAGGTTACTGCTGTGGGTGGGCACCACAGTGGGAGGTTGGGGCCTGTGCCGGCTGGCGACCGCAATATGGGTCCTCCATGACCCGTTCCACCCATCCGTGGGTGGAGAATCTAAAACACACAGAATACTGTTTTTAGGTAGCTGGCATGAAAAACCGAATTATTGATAACTAAAATTACCAGTAGTTGAAGTAGACAAATAAATAAATAGATGCCATCGTAACTCCAAAATGAAACCACTATTTACTCTCTAGGGAGGCGTTCTTCTTGACAACTCTCCAAGCTAAATATATCATTATATTGTTACCCAGAGAATTGTGCAGAACACAGGGGAATTAGCCAAGAAATGTATGAGTCCGACTTAGCCTCAGCGCCTAGCACATATTTATTGGGTCCTTAGATCAAGTTCGCTTCTTGTAGGGTTCGTCGGGGAAGGAGTTGGCGAGATGGAGGGATAGATTTGACCTTCCATGCGTCCGGAGAGCACTAAAAGCAAGTTAACCTTTTCCGGAGGAATTATCCATTCACATTCCCTTGTAATATTCAGACTGACCTTCTCTCATGCAGCCACTGATTCATTAGCTTTCACCTACACATAATTCAGAGTCCAAGGGATCGGACGTTGGATTGCAAATATTATCTTTCTCTGTTTGGTAACCACCTACGGTGGCTTAGTAAGTGCATTTACCTAATAGTATTTACCAAATTGTGCTCACGGGAAAGAGCCCTATGCTCGTAACTACCCGTCATTTTTATTTCTTCTCACTACTACTTAACATATATCTTTCCAAAAATATGATGACATTTAGCATTTAATGTTTCCTCTCTTCGTGAATTCTAATTATCAACTATTCTTACTCTAAATAAGTACATCCTTACAACCTACAAAGAAATTTTCATAGGATTGTTCAAGCTATAACCTCTAGTTCTGTAGCCTCTCTGTCAGTCTATCGCTCCCTATCCACTGTCAAAATCCTGAAGAGTTTTAATCTCACTTATCACATCCCCGCTCTCCAGTTTAGCTTTGAGCAGTGGTAATTCTAACTCCTCCAGCCTTTCCTTATAATTGAGATTACGCATCTCCGCTCACCATTTTAGCTTTTAGCAGTTGTAATTCTAACTCTTCCAGCCTTTCCTTATGATTGAGATTACGCATCTCCGCTCTCCATGTTAGCTTTGAGCAGTGGTAATTCTAATTCCTCCAGCCTTTGCTTATAGTTGAGATTACGCTTCTCCGCTCTCCATTTTAGCTTTGAGCAGTGGTAATTCTAACTCCTCCAGCCTTTCCTTATGATTGAGATTACGCATCTCCGCTCTCCATTTTAGCTTTGAGCGGTGGTAATTCTAACTCCTCCAGCCTTTCCTTAATAATTGAGATTACGCATCTCTCCCACCAACTTCGTATCATGTCTTTGATCTTTCTCCAATTTCTATAGATATGCTTTTTCAAGTGCGATTCCAGAAGGGTGCTGCATATTGAAGCTTAGGCCGGTCATAAGCCATGTAAATATTTCTGAACATTTCCTTGTCCATATACCTTGAGGCCATCCGTATGTCTGCTAAGAAAGCATATACTTTCCTTGATATACCCTTTATATACATTTCCGCAGACAAACCTGACAATTCATTTACCTTCAGATATCTCTCGTTACCAAAATTATGAGCCTTCTTGCTCTCTTGTCCATGCCCATTTTTTTCACATTTTGGAAATTTTAATCTCATTAGCCACATGTCTGACCACTGATGCAGACTGTTGTGGTGGTCTACAAGAACTTCTCTATCATTTTGCCTGACCACTCATGAGGACTATTTAGATGTTCCGGTTTTACGTCACGGACTCTCTTTTCAACCAAGGGCTAGGACGGTTGCTTTCTTGTGAAGGACTTGTTTTTTGCAGATGTAATCGTTACCCCGAGTGCATACCCTTGCTAACCTCAGAACGTGACGGGGCGCGAACCCTCGACCTGACGCCTCAGACTCGCGGAAGCTACCGTTTGTGCCACGGTGACTACCATGGTGACTAGATATTCGTGATATTCTCCATCACTATTTTCGACTTTTAACTTTTTGAAAATCTCTCTCAGAAAACATAATGAAAAATGCATTTACAGTCTCTGGCAGATCATTTGCATATATGGAAAGAGATGGCCTTAAAACTGATTCCTGTGGTTTCCCGTTTGCTAACCATTCACCAATCAAACACTGCTTGTCTTGTAGTCTCCGTGGCAAAATGATAGCGTGTGCGACTCTGAGGCGGCAGGTCGAGGGTTCGCGCCCAGTCACGGACTGAGGATAGTAAGGGCATACACTCAGGGTAACGATTACATCCGCCAAAACAAGTCCTTCGTAAGAAGGCAACCGTCCTAGCCCTTAGTAGAAAAGGGAGTTCGTGACGTAAAACCGAATCCAAACACTGCTTGTCTTACTTTGACCTTCCGCTCCCTTTCTTCTAAATAAGTTTTTATCCTATTCAAGACATTTCCACCTGTACTTTTACGTGTACTCATGTATGCTGATGAGAAAAGGTGATAGCTCCTTGTTCTAAGGTTATGCAGATCTATATGTGTGTGCATAATATACGAATTGGAATGTGTGTGTAACAACATTTGTGTACTCATATAGAAATATTGAAGAGAAAATGCATTATTTCTTGCTGGCTTCTTGTCTTATAGTCTTGCAATTATAAATATGTGTGTGTGTGTGTGTGTGTGTGTGTGTGTGTGTGTGTGTGTGTGTGTGTGTGTGTGTGTGTGTGTGTGTAATTATCTAATTGTAATTACCTAATTGTGTTTACGGGAAAGAGCCCAAAGCTCGTATCTTCCGTCTCATAATCGGTTCCATTTTGTACTTAGTGATACTTAGTGTGTGTGGGGGGGGGGGCGCACGCGCACAAATGTGTATAAATGGATATATTTGTGCTAACGCAACTACATACATGTTTACTGATCAAAAACTGCATTGCTTATTGTCATATATCTTGTTTTGTGGGTATGCAAATATTATAGTGTTTGTGTTTTATTATGGAATTCGATTGTGTGCCTTTGTGTTATATCTGTGCTTCAGTCCTCTTTTTAGTTAGTTTTTGTTCTCACTGTGTCGTCATTAAGTTTAATTATATCCCACGCTCTGCGACTTTTTTTTTTTTTTTATTCATATACCAATGCTATCTTAGCCACTAAGGAGTTGTAAAGTTTGCGACTCTGGTAATTGAGTATAACTACGGAGTCTGAAGGTCTCTTTGTTTACTGTAAATGTTTTATTTATGTCTTTTTTTGCGATTACTGTTATGGTGGAACTTTGGCTTTAAAAGTAACACCATTACGAATATTTGACGATTAGATAGATAGATAGATAGATAGATAGATAGATAGATAGATAGATAGATAGATAGATAGATAGATAGATAGATCGATAGATAGATAGATAGACAGATAGATCGATAGATAAGATAGATAGATAGATAGATAGATAGATAGATAGATAGATAGATAGATAGATAGATAGATAGATAGATAGATAGATAGATAGATAGATAGATAGATCGTAGTAGAAAAAAGAGAGAGGAAGAGAGAGAGAGAGAGAGAGAGAGAGAGAGAGAGAGAGAGAGAGAGAGAGAGAGAGAGAGAGAGAGCAGTAACATTTTTAAAAACTATCCTCCTCTAGTATTCCTTCTATTTTTTTTTCTCCCTCTTCATCCTTCTATTGTTCTTGCTCCTTTTTCTCTTCCATTTCTCCTTTTCCTTCCTTTTGCTTCCCACCTCTCCGCACCCTTTCCATTGAATCATGCAAATGCGGACATAAGCATATCTGAATGAGTATATTATGGCCTTGGAATAGCGAGTGTTCATGGCAGGTGTATGAGTGGGTAGTTTTACACTGAAGACTTGAATTTATTACGAGGCGTCAGCTTCTCGGGAATCAGTGGGCGTCTACCGAGAGAGACACAGAGAGAAAGATATATATATATATATGTATATATATATATATATATATATATATATATATATATATATATATATATATATATATATATAATTATACAGGTTATTCTCAGTGTAAAAGATATGAATGACAGCAGCTATAGTAAACACGCATACTCACACACACACACACACTTTCAGAGATTTTGTCTCCTTTCCTCAACAAGCTTTATCCCCTCACACGATTCTCTCTCTCTCTCTCTCTCTCTCTCTCTCTCTCTCTCTCTCTCTCTCTCTCTCTCTCTCTCTCTCTCTCTCTCTCTCTCTCTCTCTGAATAGAGGTGAGGACGAACACATAAATTTTGATAGTTTCCACTGTTGATTTCACACTTCTAATTGTAGTCTCACTTAACCTTCTGAGTTGACGGGGACTGCCACGCTAGGAACGCCACTGCAGTCTCTAGCTTATCTACTCTAAATGGATCTGGTGAAGAGTTGTTACATGACCTTCTTTGGAGAAATGGATTTTGGGTATTTATTTGGTGTGAGCCGAAAACTGTTTTGTTGATCCACGGAAAATGGCGATACTGAGAGACAGTGATAATGCTTAACTCGAATTCACTGCCAGACTTCCTGTCCTTCAGCCTCGTTAAGCCTCCTGGCTAGTACAGTGGTAACGCGCTGGCCTCGCATTCGCGAGATCGACGGATCGCGCCTCGTCCAGGCAAGAGAGTTTAAGCTGTTTTCTGGGGAGGTTACTGCTGTGGTTCGGCACCAGAGCCGGGGGTTGAGGCCTATGTCGGCTGGCGACTGCCGTATGGTCCTCCATGACCCGTTCCACTCATCCGTGGGTGGAGAATCTAAAACAACAGCCTCGTTTTGCTTGATATGATGTTGAGACCACTACTAATGATTACTCCGCGCACACCACTTTGAATATTACTAATTTTTTAACCATTATTACCTTGAACAAGTGTGTATTGTATTAAAAAGTACATATGCTGGAAACAAGTGGAGAAGACTGGCCAGAAACATCGACCCCACATAGACGTGGGAAAAGATGTAGACGAAGATGAAGAAGAAGCTGTATATGTTCTAATTTGTATAATAACCTCGGTATTTTCTGCCCAATATTAGATATTTTAATTTAGACTTAATTTGTACTACATAATTATGAAGTAGAGGATATTTATATATAGATGTTTACATACCTATGGAGAGAGACAACTGCTTGCAAGATTGATAAAAATTTACATAGTGACATTTTTTCTACATCACTTGTTTGTTCGTTTTTCCTACTATACGTAAGGGCTAAAACTTGGACTAATTTCGTTCGTTCCGGTTTTACGTCACGGACTCCCTTTTCACCCAAGGGCTAGGACGGTTGCCCTCTTACGAAGGACTTGTTTTGGCAGATGTAATCGTTACCCTGAGTGCATGCCTTTGCTAACCTCAGACCGTGACGAGACGCGAACCCTCGACCTGACGCCTCAGAGTCGCGGACGCTACCGCTTGAGCCATGGTGAATACGGCTAATACTTAGACTAATATATATATATATATATATATATATATATATATATATATATATATATATGTGTGTGTGTGTGTGTGTGTGTGTGTGTGTGTGTGTGTGTGTGTGTGTGTGTGTGTGTGTGTGTGTGTGTGTGTGTGTGTGTGTGTGTGTGTGTGTGTGTGTAAACATATATGTATATATGTACACACACACACACACACACACACACACACACACACACACACATGTTGACGTAGTTTTACAAGACTAGCACTTACATACCTCGTCCTTTGGCCTCCCATATGCCTACAATTATGCATTATTTCTTCCGGTTCAACCAAAAGTAGTAAAAATTAATATTACTTTATTCTCTAAGAATATATTTTACTTAAATAACCTGCTGGCTAGTACAGTGGTAACGCGCTGGCTTCGCATTCATGAGGTCGAAAGATCGGTTCCCGTCCAAGACCGAGAGTTTAAGCTGTTTACTGGCAGGAACTGCTGTGGGTGGACACCACAGTGGGGGGTTGGGGCTTACCCTGGCTGACGAATACCCATTGTATTGAAATGGAAATAAAGTATTATTATTATTATTATTATAATTTTCGCATGTTATATTGCACTCACTTTTCTTTCTGGTTGGCAAGAGTTAGGATCAATATATATACAATCCTCTGCAGGATAATAGGATTGTATCATTTAATGGAACAACTACTCCCACCAGACCGAGAGTTTAAGCTGTTTCCTGGCAGGTACTGCTGTGGTTGGTCACCACAGTAGGGGGTTGGGGCTTGCCCCGGCTGACGAATACCCATTGAATTGTAATGGAAATAAAGGTTTATTATTATTATTATTATTATTATTATTATTATTATTATTATTATTAGTGTAGTGTAGTGTAGTGTAGTGTAGTGTAGTGTAGTGTAGTGTAGTAGTGTAGTGTAGTGTAGCTGAGATAACTTTAGAAACAACAGAAGTAATCCCTTGGAACACATGATAACCTCTTAATATTTTTGAGTTGTAGTCTCCGTGGCTAAATGGTAGCGTCCGCGACTCTGTGTCGGCAGGTTGAGAGTTAGCGCCCCGTCACGGACTGAGGTTAGTAAGGGCATACACTCAGGGTAACGATTATATATGCCAAAACAAGTCCTTCGCAAGAAGGCATCCGTCCTAGCCCTTAGTAGAAAAGGGAGTTCGAGACGTAAAACCGAATCAATCAATCAATCGATCAATCTCTAAGTATTTTTGAGTTGATGACCCGCGTTATTTTTATTTATATTCTGCTAACCTAACAACCTCGTTTTCCTTTATGTGACATCACCTCTTCTCGGCCTTGTCCTTAACCTTTTTCTTTTCCTTCGATTTTGTATTTTCTCGTGCCTGGGCCTTTATCGATGAGGGGAGTTTTTGCCTGTCCCAATTTCACACTCATTAAAAAAAAAAAAGTACAGTAAGCCAAACTTACCCTCTTTACAGCACTGAAAGGAGTACTGATCATGGAAATGGGGAATCCCCTGCACGTAATAACGGTAACCACTGTTAATGCATGACGGACATTTACGTCGTGTAAATTGCCATAAAGGTGAGATTTTAAGGGGGATTTACACGGTCAGACGGTTCGTCGAACGCGGTTTGACAGCAAGTGTTTGAAGTGATGTTCGAACGTGTGAACGGGGTATTTGGTTGTCGAACACGTTTGTCGAACGTTTTCGACAACCAAATACCCCGTTCACACGTTCGAACATCACTTCAAACACTTGTCTGTCGAACCGCGTTCGACGAACCGTTTGACCGTGTAAACCCCCCTTTATGTAATGTTAATGGTTAATACTGAATCAACTCACTACCTCCACCTCGGAGTTTATCTAACCCCGTCCATGTACTGGAGGGGGTTACAGAGGGGAAAAAGAGGGGAAAAACGGGTTGTTTTGCACAGTTGGGAATGCTATTTATTATACAGTTATTTGCTGTAGTTGTTGTTGTTGTTTTTTTTTTGGGGGGGGCGGGCATTACTGTTGATATAGTATGATATTTTATATTTCCATTTGCTTTATATATTAATATATGCATTTTGTTTTGTTTTAGTTTCAGGTAGCTGTGCATTTATTTACTTGTAGTTTATTATTGATCATATGCACACACACATGTACGCGCACACACACACACATACAAACATATATATATATATATATATATATATATATATATATATATATATATATATATATATATATATATATATATATACCCCTGAGGGAGGGGCTAGAATACTTCCTCCGTGTTCCCCTACGTGTCGTAAGAGTCGACTAAATGGGGTGGAACGAGGGGACTGGGAATCTCTTCCTCTGTATTCTCTCTTCCCAAAGAGTCAGGGCATATTACTTTGACTCAGCCACTTCCCTTAAAAGGGGAATAATGGTCCATGCATATATATATATATATTATATATATATATTATATATATATATATATATATATTATATATATATATATATTATGCGCGTTCATGTGTGTATATATGTTTGCTCGCGTTTTGTCAAAGCATCAGAATACTGTCTCCGCAGAAAACTGGACGAAATGAGAAAAGCTAAACTTCTCAACGATGTTAGCTTAGTACAAATAGAGCGAAAGAACTTTGTAAGTAAAATAAATAACAACCTTTTGAAGACGCCACTCTTTTCCAAAATGGATCGTTCACCTTCGCCAACAAAATGAATAAAAAAGAAAAGAGAGCCAAATATCGTATATTTATACTATCAAATGACGCCAACAAATGAATAAAAAGAAAATAGAGCCTAAATATCGTATATTTATACTATCCAAATGACGCTGAGAGAATTTTCGTGAATATTGGTAAAGTTACGCTTTACTTGGATACACACACACACACACACACACACACACACACACACACACACACACACACACACACACACACACACACACACACACACACACACACACACACACACACACACACACACACACACACACACACATATATATATATATATATATATATATATATATATATATATATATATAATTATATATATATATATATATATATATATATATATATATATATATATATATATCAGAGTTTGCGTGAAACCACTTCCGATAGAGCTGTTTACAAGTAGAGTTAATATTTGAAGCAATTTTCTACTATTATCAAAATAATGTTATTTATGACATGTTCTTTTTTTCACTAGTAATTGTTTTTTTTTCTTTTTTACATATATTTTTTTCTTACTTCGGTATCTCTGAAAAATAGTGGGCGAGTTATTATCTAAAATCACTGCACAACCACCGAATATATTTCTAGAAAATAAGCCAGTAGTTATTCTGTTCAGTCTATATGTTCCGGTTTTACGTCACGGACTCCCTTTTCAACCAAGGGCTAAGATGGTTGCCTTCTTGCGAAGGAATTGTTTTGGCAGATGTAATCGTTACCCTGAGTGCATGCCCTTGCTAACCTCAGACCGTGACGGGGCGCGAACCCTCGACCTGATGCCTCAAAGTCGCGGACGCTACCGCTTGAGCCACGGTAACTACTCTGTTAGTCAATATAATATTGCATCTTTTAGTTATTATTAACAATGTTTCCCAAAGTAAAAAAAAAATAAAAAAAAAATTGTTTTCAGTGCATTATTTTTCCTCAGAATTCATATCACCTACGGAAGAGACTATTAGCCCCAAGGCACAGTATATGAAGTACCTCCATAGAATGCCATCTGGCCTCACTCAAGAAACGTTATACATTGTAATATCACCTCAAGAAGAGGGTCTTGATGTCGTCTTCAGAGTCATGTGGGATTCCGTAAAGTAGACGAACAAGGTGCTAGAAAGCGAGAACACAAAGAACTTCTCAAAAAATATTCATCGTCTACGTGTTGAACAATAATTGCGCTTACCGTCATATTCGCTCCTTGAATCTTAGCTTCAGGAAGAGAAGTGTATTGGTGATATCCAGGCGATCGTGACGTCACTAAACTCGTCCTATGTGCGCAGTATGTGACCTCATTCTTTCTAGAATTTAAATAGGGGAAGAAACAGAGAGAGAAGGGAAAGGACTAGTGATTAAAGGAATTTGTGAGGGTAATAACGAGATATAAGAGGGCAATCAGCAAGACTAGGGAAAGAGAGAGAGAGAGAGAGAGAGAGAGAGAGAGAGAGAGAGAGAGAGAGAGAGAGAGAGAGAGAGAGAGAGAGAGAGAGAGAGAGAGGGTGTGCAACGAGGGGTGTTTTTCTTATTGGGAACACGTATGTCAACTTGCTTACAACCCTACCTGACGCTTCCCCTCACAACAAATAAATAAATAATATATAAAAATAATATTTGTAATACCAGTACTGGAATAATACGCGTAATACAATAGATATCAATAGTTTTATATGGAACAATAGGTAAATATAGTGTAAATGAATTCATCAGATGCATAAAGGATAGTTGTAATATTACTGTAATGCTTATCGTTATTGTTATTGTTGTTGCTGTAGTACTTTAGTACTTGGATTTCGTATTTTCGGGTGACAGTGTGGCGTTTGAGTCATTCAGTTGTTTTTGAGTTATTCTGTGGTCTGGTATCCCTTCCAACCAATTCTAAATCCATCATTAAGCAAAGGTGGAAGAATTGCTACCGCTTTTTGTGGCTACTATATATATATATATATATATATATATATATATATATATATATATATATATATATGTGTGTGTGTGTGTGTGTGTGTGTGTGTGTGTGTGTGTGTGTGTGTGTGTGTGTGTGTGTGTGTGTGTGTGTGTGTGTGTGTTATTTTGGATTGGAAAACAATTCAACTTTGTAGTAACTTTCCAAGGGGCACTTAATGGCTGTTCTCTAATTGCTTAGAATATTTCAGGCGTCATATTCTATCTTTGGAAAGGGGGGGGGGGTGGAAACCGCATACCTCTTCAGCACTGATTAATAACATTAGTTCATATCGAGTTGTGTTACAGATTGAAGTGGAAGTGAGGAATTGAGCAGGTAGAGTTCATATCGAGTTGTGTTACAGATCGAAGTGGGGAATTGAGCAGGTAGCTCTGTCAATATCTTAAATATTAGTGTTCTCTGAAACAAGTTTTTTTTCTATATTATTATTATTATTATTATTATTATTATTGTATGGTGACTAGACTTTCAATTGGAGTCTTGAATTTTCTGGTATGTTTACATTAGTTATGTGCATTTGGAAATGACAAAAGTAGTGATTAATAAGTGTTTTGCAGAGTGAAGTGTATTCCTTAAACTTTGACCTTTTCCAAAGAGTTATAAAAAAGTAATTTAGATCTAGAATGTTGTAAAATATGACACTAGAGTTTTAATTTTTTGGAGAGACACATTAGTAGTGGTATGAAATTTGAGTAAATGTTTACTTTCACACACTCAGTTAACAAAAAAGATCAAATAGAATTAACTATAATATTTGGTTCAAGTTTGGTTAGGTTTAAAAAAAAACATTGAATATAGATGATTGTTTTTACGTTGTTTTGAATATATATATATATATATATATATATATATATATATATATATATATATATATATATATATATATATATATATATATATATATATATATATATATATATATATATATATATATATATATATATATATATATATTTATATATATATTATATATATATTATATATATATTATATATATATTATATATATATTATATATATATTATATATATATTATATATATTATGTATATATTATGTATATATTATGTATATATTATATATATATTATATATATATTATATATATATTATATATATATTATATATATATTATATATATATATATATATTTATATATATATATATATATATATACACAAAATTTTATATTTTATTTTCACTACTCTGGGGTGTATAATTAATCATTAACCAAATTCAGTTTAAAAAAAATTCATTAAAAATCCCATAATGCAATTGTGTTTTGGAATTTTTTTGGCAGTACTCTAGTCTTGGTCGTTTTTCGACATTTTATAGTGTAAGAAATTGGCGACATACTAATAGCGAAGGCTATTCGAGAATCACTTGTCGCCACCAAGCCAATATAGCCAAATTTAGCCATACTCTTCTAGTAGTGCAATAATACCGTATATTTAAACAAGTTGTTTGAAAACACCAAAATATATTGTCTTTGAGGTATTGCTCAGGAATTTTAAGATGTGTTGTATGAAGTTTTAAGATGTGTTGTATGAAGTTTTATGATGTGTTGTATGAAGTTTTTAGATGTGTTGTATGAAGTTTTTAGATGTGTTGTATGAAGTTTTAAGATGTGTTGTATGAAGTTTTAAGATGTGTTGTATGAAGTTTTAAGATGTGTTGTATGAAGTTTTAAGATGTGTTGTATGAAGTTTTAAGATGTGTTGTATGAAGTTTTAAGATGTGTTGGATGAAGTTTTAAGATGTGTTGTATGAAGTTTTAAGATGTGTTGTATGAAGTGTTAAGATGTGTTGTATGAAGTGTTAAGATGTGTTGTATGAAGTGTTAAGATGTGTTGTATGAAGTTTTAAGATGTGTTGTGTGAAGTTTTAAGATGTGTTGTGTGAAGTTTTAAGATGTGTTGTTATGAAGTTTTAAGATGTGTTGTTATGAAGTTTTAAGATGTGTTGTTATGAAGTTTTAAGATGTGTTGTTATGAAGTGTTAAGATGGGTTGTATGAAGTGTTAAGATGTGTTGTATGAAGTGTTAAGATGTGTTGTATGAAGTGTTAAGATGTGTTGTATGAAGTGTTAAGATGTGTTGTATGAAGTGTTAAGATGTGTTGTATGAAGTGTTAAGATGTGTTGTATGAAGTGTTAAGATGTGTTGTATGAAGTTTTAAGATGTGTTGTATGAAGTTTTAAGATGTGTTGTATGAAGTGTTAAGATGTGTTGTATGAAGTTTTTAGATGTGTTGTATGAAGTTTTAAGATGTGTTGTATGAAGTTTAAGATGTGTTGTATGAACTTTGTAGATGTGTTATATGAAGAATATCTGTCTCTCAAAACTTTTGTTTGAGAAAAAAATATTATTTTATTATTCAATGTACTGTCAGTATTCGACTATAGTAATGCAATTTGCTGTCAGGTTTATATTCTAGCATGCTAAGTTGTAATTACCATATGTAGCTCTCTATAACCTAACTGTAATTTAAGTGTTAATTACCCTAATTAGTCGTTTAGATTTAGATTTAGAGTGGAGCAACAATTTTTTTTTTTTAATATTCATTTTCACAGACCCAGCCAGTGAAGTGAAAATACAAAACATGGGAACACCTACAGTTTAGCGGGCCATACCAATGGTCAAATCCTACCAATAGATGGCGCTAGGCTCTAACTAGAGAACTGGCGGATGAATACACAACAAAAGTGGCGACAATAGGCATACGAAATTTTTTTTTACTATCCTAACTAAAAATACTTACCTAACCTCTTAGCCAGGGGGTCGAACTACTTACTTGAGCGGAGGGGTGAGGTCGTTGAGCGGCATGGCTCGCAAAAGTGTAAACTACCCGTTCATTTTTATATGCAAACTTTCATCACGTTAGGTAGGGTTAAATTAGCTTCTTACACACTATTATAAGAATTAGTGCAAGGAAGGCGCGTTCACCTCAAACGCTTAAAAATCTCTGTATGCATGCATTAAGAAACTCTGTTTGCATAAAGATTTGAATGTCTGCGAAAAGTTAACAAGGAAGAATATAACAATTCTTGAGTAAAGGCGTTAAATCGCCATTTTCTAGTATTTTGTGATAGGGAAAACTCATAAACTAGCTAACCAGTAGATTGCCGTCAATATCTGGTAACAACGTACTTAACCCGGTGTGAATTGTAATACTATTTCTAATTGTAATACGTTTGCAGCTTTTGCTATCGGGTGCATTCTAGAACCCAATTGATGATAAACACATTATCTTAAATAAACTCGAAATTTGTTTCAATAGTGTATTTTCTTAATTTTTTTTTATTTTTTATTTTTTATAAACTGGGGTTGTAGCTCCTCTCCCACCGATAAATGTTTCTGGTCCTTAGCCAAAAACCTCTCTTAAAAGCGTTTATAACTCAAGCTTTGTATATATAATTTAAACGTTTCCAATAGACACTTGACTAATTGTGACTGCAATGAGTATATTTACTTGGAAAAGTGGCTAGATTAGGTGTACAGTTTTTTTTTTATTCGAATGTTGTATTGGCAAACTGAAACATATTTCGCAGAACTTTCTATCGTTAGCAATACCTTCGATAACCTGTACCTCCACGTTCCTTCAGCCATCGAAAGATTGGGTGGGTTAGCTGATATTCAGATCTCAACAGATTTACCATTATTTAGAGAATACTTGTTAATTTTAACTAACCTAGCCTCCTGGCTAGTACAGTGGTAAGCGCTAGCCTCGCATTCGTGAGGTCGACGGATCGCGCCTCGTCCAGACAAGAGAGTTTAAGCTGTTTACTGGGGAGGTTACTGCTGTGGCTGGTCACCACAGTGGGGGGTTGGGTCCTGTGCCGGCTGGCGACCGCCCTATTGGTCCTCCATGACCCGTTCCACCCATCCGTGGGTGGAGAATCTAAAAATAACAACACTAACCTAGGCACAAAGCAGGAGGAACATTTTAAAGAGATTTTGGTTAAGATTTTAATGTTATAAGCGAAGCAGCAACTATTAATTTAGCATTCTCAGCAATCTCTTTCCACATCTGACAAGTCACAACACTCATCTGCTACTTTTTGTCCTCTATCTTATCATTATTATTCTAAATTTTCCTTACTGTCTTTTTCAAGGTTTATCATTATCTTATTTCTGCCTTGATCCTAAGCTGCTTCTGCTACATTCTAATTGTTTTCTTGGTGTGGCTGGGCCCGATGATGGCAGTTCTTTTCCAGGCTCTGTGTCACACACATAATTGAAGTGAGATGATTTTTAAGTCCAATAATCATTAAATGAAATAAATCCAACTTTATTTTTCGCACGAGACATTTTATACTCATGCAAGTACGTGCTATAAAACCCTGTAGTTTTGACAACTGTGAATTGAAAAGACCTCTTCCTCAAAGACTATTGAAGCCTTATTATATTTAGCATGTACCCCATCATATGTGAACAGAGTTAGCTCCAGTTAAAAATGAATGACGAAGACCTAGCCCGTGCTGGTCCCTCGGGAACTTTAAGATTCCCTCCGGCGAAGAAAAAACCCTCGTCAAAGAGGTTAGGAAGAATTACAAAAGCGAAGGTTGCTCTTCTCAAAACGAAAAGAAAAAGATATCTCAAGAAAACGTCAACCTCAAGGCAAGTTAATCCTATAGTGTATGCTGTTGACACTTCTGATTCAGAGTATATGTCCATTTTAGAAGATACCTCAGCATCATGTGTAGAAATGGAACAAGTGAGTACAGTTATTATTGAACTTAAGATATTAATAGTTTGATACTAGCGTTTTTTGGGAATAAATGTAAGAGTACCTACTTAATAACTTGCTAAAAACACCCGTTTGTATAATTTTTAAGACATTCTTGCATTAATATAATTTCAACCAATCTCTGAAACCAGATCTCGTCAAGTGAGGACGGGCGACAGATGTCCTTGTCGCTGGAACAGTTTCCTCAATCAAGCCCCGATTTGTCTGTTCAAGCAGTAGCTTCAGAGTCTTCGTCAGTAGAATCTGACTCCAGTGTACGTTCTCTTGTCACCATTTTGCTTCTTCAGGAGTAATATCTATAATTTTTATCTTGTTTAAGCTTATGCATATGCTTATACATAGACATCAGCATGCAACGTAAGCTTGATTTATGTCCTAAATATTGTTCAGCTTTGGAATTATGATGTGAACTTCATGTTGAGTTGGTCAAAGAAGGAGTATGCAAACTAATAGTTTTTTTTTTATATTTTTTTCAAAGTGACATTTAGAATTTATAAATCAACTTACCATATACTCCCTAAAGTATCAAAAACGTAAAATGTTCATAAAATTGGTCATATAATTCTGTGATCAGCACATGCATTTCGCCCTTTCATGCTGAGCTTCGAAAACGAATATGATAGGCTCTGGAAAAAAAAAACTATATATATATATATATATATATATATATATATATATATATATATATATATATATATATATATTGGATCAATTCTGCTGTAGTACTTAGGGGACTATAAAAATAGTACTTTACCTATAAATTATAGAATTGTTTCAGATATTCAATTTTTATTGTTTAAAAATCTTTAGTTATAATTTCTTTTAAATCCGTACTTTTTCCAATAGCTTAATGAGATTCTCATAGATAACTTCCACCTAATTGCAGATGATATCGTTCAGAGACTAAGAACTATCTATTCATTTAGGTTTGTGGAGTCTGCATTATCGTTAAAATACCATAATTCATAATAAAATATATTTACATAGCTTTAGGTGAATTTATAAAAAACCAATACAAACAAACAAACAACAAACAAACAAACATTTATTTCCATTTTGTACAATGGTTATTCTAAAAGAAAAAGTAACTTAATACAATTAAAAGCTTAATGCAGTTAAACACACAAATGTTTTTTTTTTTTTGTATGGACAGAACATGGCAAAAAGGGAAGACCTGCAGTTGTGTATTGAGCAAGGGCAATTTCCAGCCAGTGCCAGGAGCTGTTCTGCCCAAGCAGAAGACTCGTGGGCCCCTTCTACAGAGTCTGCTGTGACAAGTGTATGTTCGTTGTTGTCTTGTTTAGTTCGCTGAG
>JAXCGZ010002942.1:5000-7500 GCA_037179515.1 Halocaridina rubra | reverse complement strand
TTCAAAATTCATGTAACGGTCAAAATAGACACCTAGGTTCTTTACCGAGTTCATTGGCTTAATTATATTACCGTTAAAATTTATATGAAGATTGTCATCAACTTCTGATAATAATTGTCTGGATCCGATAAGAATAGATTGGGTTTTAGTTTCATTAAGTAACAGACCATTTTTTAGAAAGTAACGTTTAGCCATATACAAAATTTCTTCTGCTCTACGAATAATATTTTCTAAATCATTAATTTCTCCTTCAATTAAGATTTGAGTATCGTCAGCATATTGAATGACATAACAGTTAGGTAAATATTTTACTAGATCGTTTACATATATTAGAAAAAGTATAGGTCCTAGGATCGATCCCTGAGGGACCCCAAGCAATACCTTCTTGCGACTTGAGACTACATCTTTTATTCTGACTGACTGGTAGCGGTTTTTTAAATAGTTCTCGAACCAGCTTGGGTCAATGTTCATTTTTTTGCATTTTTCTAATAGAATGGTATGGTGTACACTATCAAAAGCTTTAGAAAGATCGAGTAGTAGTAGCAATGATATTTTCTTATTATCTATATTTTTGTATATTTCATCTGATATTTTCAATAAGGCAGTTTCAGTTGATAATTTTGGCCTGAAACCGTGTTGACTTTTTGCAATAAGTTTATTTTTTTCAAGAAACTCACTTAACTGATTTGCAACAATCTTTTCAAGTATCTTTGATAAAATTGGTAGTAAAGAGATTGGTCTATAGTTAGAGACGTCGTCAGGATTTCCATTTTTAAAACCAGGAATTACATGGGGATTTTTCCATAAATCTGGGTAGATATTGGTAACTATGGAAGTATTGATTATTACCGTCAGATAATAAGCTATTACAAATAATGAATCTCTAATAAAACGAAAACAAATTCCATCTGATCCATATGCATTAGAGTCTTTCAGATTTTTTATTACTAAGATTACTGTATTACAATCTACTGTAGTAGGGTTAAAGACATCATTACTTCTATTGAATGCACTATGTTCTTGAACATTATTATTATTATTACTACCATCATCACTATTATCATTACCATTATTACCACCATCATTATTATTTACACCATTATCAACATTCCTATTATTATTACTACTACCATCATCATTATTATTACCACCATTACTATTATTGATTTCATTTATTATTTCTTTTTTTGTTTTTTCAAAGTTTTTTTTCCCCACTTCAGCGAAAAAATTATTGAACTCTTCTGCTTTAGCACTTACATCTACCTCATCGGGTATAATTGATATGTTACTACTTTTATTACAGTTATTGGAAAGCATGGTTTTAGCAATTTTCCATGTATCAGAGATATTGCCTTTAGCGTTTTGAAATTCATTTTTGTAATACTGTTTCTTACTGTTACTTAAGAATGATTTTACTTGTTTCTTATGCTCTGTAAACTTTTCTCTATAAGGGATATCATCTCTTTGTAGTTTTACTTCATTTTGTAGTTTGTCTCTTTCTTTCATAATGTTTTTTATGTCATCTGTTATCCAAGGAGCGGGGGGACGAAATATTTCTCTTGTCACGAGTGGTGCACATCGATCTATACATGATGATAAGACACTGGTTAAAATATTTACTTGTGTATTAATATTATCGGTATATAGAATTTCATTTAATTTATGTACTTCATTCATAAGTAAACTACAAAGTAATTCTTGTGAATAATTTCTTAAGCATCTGAATGTTTTAAAGATTGGTTGTCTCTTTGGTTTGCGAATATTTAGGGACGTTACAATTTCCTCGTGGTCTGCTATAGGGCTTGGCATTACGTCACACTTAGTTATCATATGTTTGGAGTTTGTTATTACTAGATCGATTTGGGAAACTGAAGTGGGAGTGATTCTAGTTGGTTTATTTATAATCTGTTCTAGATTTAAATTCTTAATAAGTCTACTCATTTTATTTTCTCTTTTTAGTTGATCATCATTAAAATCGCCATATATAAAAACTGGTTTGTTTTTTAAAATTATCTCCTTAAAAACGTCCAAAATATAGCTAAAAGAGGTTACCGAGGCTTTGGGGTGGCGGTACACGCAGCCTATGATAATAGAAGGAAACTTTTTATGTTGGACAGAGATCCATTTATCTTCCACTCCTTCGTGCTTCTCAGTTTCAAGATTTAGTTCAGTGGCCTTCAAATAATTTTTAGCATATAAACATACACCTCCACCTCTACCACTGTCATAGCGATAAATATTATATGAAGGAATATTAATAAATGCATTATTAATTGACGGATACAGCCATGATTCGCTAATGCAAAGAACATCAATATTTTCTTGTACAAGCATATGTTCAATTTCTAGTATATGGGATAACAGGGATTGTGCATTTATATGTACGACAGATAATCTATCATTATATTTACAAGTAACTTTCACATCGGCAGCAGTAACAGCAACAGCAGGAGACGAGGTATTACCATGTTTCATTGGGGTGGTATCCATAGTCATAGTT
>JAXCGZ010002942.1:0-2500 GCA_037179515.1 Halocaridina rubra | reverse complement strand
TGCTGGAAACAAGCAAATGTGATACCTATCTTCAAAAAGGGAAGGAGGGATACGGCTCTGAACTATAGACCAGTTTCCTTGACCAGCATAGTTTGCAAAGTTATGGAGAAACTACTAAGGAAACATATCTCTCTTCACTTGGAATCCTTCAACTTTTTGTCAGTGAGGCAACATGGCTTCAGAGAAGGTAGATCAACAGTAACAAACTTATTAGAATTTTATGATGAGGTAAGCCAAATCTTACAGGAAAGAGAGGGCTGGGCAGATTGCATATTCCTAGACTTCCAGAAAGCGTTTGACACTGTTCTACATGGGAGACTTATTAGGAAGCTGCAATCAATGGCTAGAATAGGTGGAAATGTTTTGGAATGGATAAAAACTTACTTAGAAGGAAGGGAACAGAGGGTTAGAGTAAGACACTCAGTGTCTGAATGGAGAAGAGTTAGTAGTGGAGTTCCACAGGGTTCAGTTTTAGGGCCACTTTTGTTCCTTATATATGTAAATGACCTACCAGAGTCTGTAAATTCATTCATGAATATGTTTGCAGATGATGCAAAGATTGTGAAGAAAGCAAAAAACGAGAACAATGGTAGAGAACTTCAGGAGGATTTAAATAATCTGCATGAGTGGTCAGAAAAGTGGCTAATGAAATTCAATACTTCAAAATGTAAGGTAATGAGAATGGGTACAAGTGCAAGAAGGCCCAAGCTTGACTATTCGGTGGCTGGAGTACAACTTCAAGAGACAGAAAATGAGAGAGATCTAGGAGTAAACATACTGGCAGATTTGTCTCCAGAAATACATATAAATGGCATAGTAAGGGCAGCATATGCATTCTTATCAAATGTAAGGGTAGCCTTCAGGCACATGGACAAGGAAATGTTCAGAAATATTTATGTAACCTATGTGAGGCCAAAACTCGAATATGCAGCCCCCTTTTGGAATCCGCACTTGAAAAAGCACATAGCTAAGCTTGAAAAAGTTCAAAGACATGCCACGAAACTGGTGCCAGAAATACGCAATCTCAGTTATGATGAGAGGCTGAGGGAATTAGACTTACCATCACTCGAAGCTAGAAGAGTGAGGGGGGATATGGTGACAGTCTTTAAATTCCTTCATGGTTATGATAGAGTGGATAGGGATCGATATTTTGATATGGCTGGCTCTAGAACTAGAGGTCATAGTTTGAAGCTTGGTAGGAAAACTTCTTTGCAGGATGTAAGGAAATACTTTTTCAGTGTAAGAGTAGTTGATAACTGGAATTGGCTAAGCGAGGAGGTAGTTAATGCTATCTCATTCCATAGTTTTAAGGACAGGTATGATAAGTATCACTAAGTATAAAATGGAACCGATGAGGAGACGGGAAGATACGAGCTTTGGGCTCTTTCCCGTAAACACAATTAGGTAATCACACACACATATTCCCCTCATAAATGGGTGACCACTCAAAGCAAACTCTTGACATTTTGCTTGAGAAAAATACAAAGGGGAGGTGATTCTCAATCTCCTTCCTTGCTCCTCCACCAAGTAGTTGACATCCAAGGTAACAAGGAAGTGGTATTTTTGCCCCCCCCCATTTAGGGATAGAAAGGGGAAGATGTTGAAAAGGGGAGAAATAGAGAACGAACAACGGGATGTAGAGGCCACTCAAACATTCACTAGGTTTGAATCCAAGCAATTGCAAGAAGGAAAGAAGAAAATTCAGAGAAAGAGAGAATGAATTATAGTTGACAAATCGGCTCAGTTCCTCACCAGGAATGAGCCCACCCTATTTCAATTATGTCTGTCTGTGTCTGTTTGTCTATATGCGCGTATGTATGTATGTATGTATGTATGTGTGTATGTATGTATGTATGTATATGTATATGTATGTATGTATGTATGTATGCATGTATGTATGTATGTATGTATGTATGTATGTATGTATGTATGTATGTATGTATGTATGTATTGATAACACTACTCTGCTATAAATCTTTTGCTGAGACCCCCTACATCTCACAGCTCCTCCCAGGAAGAATATGACTCTGTTGGCTTGGTGTTAAATAGATTCATACCGCATCGTTTGGCTAGGCACTTCTTTCGGGATCGCATAATTAAATCGACCCTTGTCCGAAGGCATCCTAAGACCGAAATTGGCTTGTCTCTTCTTGGACGCAATAAACAGGTCTTATAGCCGTCTATGAGGAAGGACAATTGTGTTAGTGCGTGCGTGCGTTGTATATTGCTATGCCTCAGTCCTGTTTGTTGTTTTTCTTGCGTGCGTTTCCTAGGTGGAGCTTAATGGGGGGAGGGGAGGATAGCTTGATAGGGAAAGGGATGGCTATAGGAAAAAACGTTTTTTGTTTTTTATTAGGATTGGAAACGTTTTGAGTATGGATATGTGTTTATTTTTTTCAGCTGCTTTTTTTTTTATTTATCACTAGTACATTTGTCTTTTTGTATTATTTATATGCCAGTTATTATTTGATGCTTTGAAATAGAGATTATTATATTTCAT
>JAXCGZ010002941.1:15000-22500 GCA_037179515.1 Halocaridina rubra | reverse complement strand
CAGACTCTGGTAGGTCATTTACATATACAAGGAACAAAAGTGGCCCTAAAACTGAACCCTGTGGAACTCCACTACTAACTCTTCTCCATTCAGACACTGAGTGTCTTACTCGGGAGAATAATATAGGTTTTATAGACGGGTGGGATCACTTCACTAGTCGTAAGCATATGTATGCAAGGGATGGAGTGCATCTTTCTAATTCAGGTGTCTCGGTATTGGCTGGTATGATAGACAGAGAGGTAGGGGGGTTTTGTTAGACACAAATAATGAAATGATTAATACTTGTGCAGAGAAATTAGTCAGTAAGGGTTCAGTAAATAGTGGGTCAAATAACTGGGAGTCTAAGGATAAGAACCATTTGTTACATAGAACAAATATTAACAAAAAGAATAGCCACAAGAAGGGTGAAGCTAGAGAAAGTTTAAAAGTATATTATACAAATAGCCGTAGTTTAGGTAACAAGATAGAAGAACTGAGAGCCATAGTATGTAGTGAGAGACCGGATATAATATGCATTAGTGAAAGTTGGATTAAATTAGAAAGCAAACACCTTAAAGCTGAGTACATAATTACAGGATATAAACTTTATAATGCTGATCGTAGTGCAGATAAAAGAGGGGGAGGGGTAATTATGTATATTAAAGATAGCCTCAGAAGCTGCATTAAGTCTGGAATTAAGACAAATCTAAATTCAGAAACCTTATGGGTTGAAATTAAAAATAATATAGAAAGTCTAGTTGTAGGAGTAGTCTACAGACCACCTGATCTAGATAATATAGAGTCGCAAGTTATATACGATGAAATTTCTAAAGTGAGCAGGTCAAATAGAGTTTGCATTGTAGGCGATTTCAATTTTAGACATATTAACTGGGAAACCATAACAGGTGATAGTAGCTCTAAGGAGTTTTTGGAAGTAGTAGAAGACAATTTCCTTTCTCAGCATGTACATGAAGCAACACGGGGGGTGAATACACTAGATTTAGTTCTTAGTAATAGAGAGAATATGGTTACAAATTTAGAAGTTGGTGAAAAATTGGGCAACAGTGACCATGATTCCATTAGATTTAACATAATTTTCAAGGAAACTATAAAGGAAAATAAGAATATTGTTCCAAACTTTAGAGCAGGAGATTTTGAGGGCTTAAAAACTAAATTATCTAATGAGGTATGGGAAGGGATTTCTGGGGTACAGATGTGGGTAGTTAATCCAGCAGGTCAGGTCGCAGGTAGCGGATTACCCCGAAATTTGGGTACCACATGCCAAGGATTATCACAAGATAAGATCAATACATTAAATTCTCTCACAGGAAAGAACAGCAGCCCGTCAGTTAATATAAATTTGGATGAGGAATATAACAATTTTGTCATGACTCTTAAGAATAGTCAGAGAGACTATATTCCCATGAAACATTGCAGATCAAGAAAAAATGACCCTAAATGGACGAACAATAGAATAAAGAATCTTATAGGTATTAAAAGAGGAATATGCAGGAAACTAAAAAGAGGTGAAGAGCATGTGAGGCAGCAATATATACAGTTAAACAGGGAAGTTAAGAAGTTTGTTAGAGAGTCGAAAAGAAAATACGAAGTTAGAATAGCAGGAGAAGCTAAAGAAAATCCTAAAGGGTTTTATCAACATTATCAAACAAAATTTAAGGAAAAAGTCGGACCAATTGAAGTAGCCAATGGCCATATCACAGATGACGATAAAGTGATGTGTACATGTTTAAATGATTATTTCTTATCTGTATTTACAAATGAAAACTTGGAAAATATTCCGGAAGTAGAATCCATTTACAGAGACAGTCCCGATAATATACTTAGTTCAATAAATATTACGAGAGAGGAGGTAATAAAAGAAATAGATAAATTAAGGGCTCATAAATCTCCGGGACCTGATGGAATATATGCTAGAATATTAAAGGAATGCAAGGAAGAGCTTAGTTGTCCTCTAACTGCATTATTTAATAATTCAATAAAATTAGGATCGGTACCCATGGAGTGGAAACTGGCAGATGTGGTACCAATATTTAAAAAAGGAGAACGTGTTAAAAAGAATAATTATAGGCCGGTAAGTTTAACGTCAACAGTGGGTAAGATTCTAGAATCCATAATTGCAAATAAAATAAGGGCACATCTAGAATTACACAGACTGATAAAACTTTCACAACACGGGTTTCTTAAGGGTTTTTCGTGCCTTACAAACTTACTGTCTTTTTATTCAGAAGTTTACGAGGCAGTAGATTGTGGCAAAGAATATGATACAATATATCTAGATTTTAGCAAAGCTTTTGATAGAGTTCCTCACAAAAGATTAGTTAAAAAGCTGGAAGCTCATGGTATAGGAGGAGCTGTGCTCAGATGGATCAAACAATGGTTAAAAGACAGAAAACAGAGGGTTTGCATAAATGGAGAGAAATCAGAGTGGGGCTCGGTTACAAGCGGGGTACCACAAGGCTCGGTACTGGGTCCTCTATTATTCATCGTATATCTAAATGATCTGGATTCGGATATCAGTAGTAACCTAAGTAAATTCGCAGACGACACTAAAATAGGTAGAACTATAAATGGAAAAGAAGACATTCATGCTTTACAGGAATATCTAAATAGATTATCTGAATGGTCGGACAAATGGCAAATGGAATTTAATGTTGAAAAATGTAAAGTAGTTAAAATGGGTACTATAAAAGACAATACTAGTTATAAGCTAAATAACCATGAAATCATGAGTTCTCAGTGTGAAAGGGATTTGGGAGTTCTTGTGAGTAGTAGTCTTAAGCCAAGAGAGCAATGCACAGCAGTCAGAAATAAAGCAAACAGAATTTTAGGATTTATCTCAAGAAGCGTCAGCAATAGGACGGAAAAAGTTATTTTGCAGCTCTATCTTGCATTAGTTTGGCCCCATTTAGATTATGCTGTGCAATTCTGGTCACCCTATTATAGAATGGAATTTGAATCCTTGGAGAGAGTGCAGCGAAGAATGACCAAGATGATACACAATATCAGAAATCTACCATATGAGGACAGATTAAAAAAACTTAATCTACATTCTCTAGAGAGGCGAAGAGTTAGGGGGGATATGATTGAAGTGTATAAATGGTTTAAAGGGATTAACAAGGGAGATATTAATAAAGTTTTAAAAATTCATGATCAAACCAGAACTCGTAATAATGGATTTAAGCTTGATAAATTTAGGTTCAGAAGGGAAATTGGTAAAAATTGGTTTGGTAATAGAGTAGCTGATGCATGGAACAAGCTTCCTAGTATGATAGTAAATGCCAATACCTTAGACACCTTCAAATGTAGATTAGATAGACATATGACAGAGGTAGGGTGGGTATGAATAGGTTAGTGCTTGTTAGAAAAATCATAAAAAGAAAAATAGAATAAATAAGTAGAGTAGAATAGAATAGGTTAGACATGCTGAAAATACAATTCAAAAATGGAGCTGCCTCGTGTGTGCCAGTAGGCATGTTGCAGTGTCCTCTATTCTTATGTTCTTATGTTCTTATGTTCCCTCCCTTCTAAGTAAGTTTTTATCCATTCCAAGACATTTCCACCTATTCTAGCCATTGCTTGGATCTTCCTAATAAGTCTCCCATGTGGAACAGTGTCAAACTGTATGTATTTATGTATGTATGTATGTATGTATGTATGTATGTATGTATGTATGTATGTATGTATGTATGTATGTATGTATGTATGTATGTATGTATGTATGTATGTATGTATGTATGTATGTATGTATGTATGTATGTATGTATGTATGCATGTATGTATTTATGTATGTATGTATGTATGTATGTATGTATGTATGTATGTATGTATGTATGTATGTATGTATGTATGTATGTATGTATGTATGTATGTATGTATGTATGTATGTATGTATGTATGTATGTATGTATGTATGTATGTATGTATGTATGTATGTATGTATGTATGTATGTATGTATGTATGTATGTATGTATGTATGTATGTATGTATGTATGTATGTATGTATGTATGTATGTATGTATGTATGTATGTATGTATGTATGTATGTATGTATGTATGTATGTATGTATGTATGTATGTATGTATGTATGTATGTATGTATGTATGTATGTATGTATGTATGTATGTATGTATGTATGTATGCATGCATGCATGCATGCATGCATGCATGCATGCATGCATGCATGCATGCATGCATGCATGCATGGATGTATGTATGTATGTATGTATGTATGCATGCATGCATGTATGTATGTATGTATGTATGTATGTATGTATGTATGTATGTATGTATGTATGTATGTATGTATGTATGTATGTAGGTATATATGTATGTATGTATGTATGTATGTATGTATGTATGTATGTATGTATGTATGTATGTATGTATGTATATATATATATATATATATATATATATATATATATATATATATATATATATATATATATATATATATATACATATATATATATACATATATATATATATATATATATATGTGTGTGTGTGTGTGTGTGTGTGTGTGTGTGTGTGTGTGTGTGTGTGTGTGTGTGTGTGTGTGTGTGTGTGTGTGTGTGTGTGTGTGTGTGTGTGTGTAAAGATATACATTCACACAGTAAGAGAAAGCTCGAATATCACATATCTAATATTTTGATTAAAAAGATATCACTGCAGGACTACATAAAATGATAGCCACGTGTCTCTTAAATCGATATATTTATAAAATGCGTCTTTCAGTTTCATAAGTGAGGCCGAGTGAGGAAAAGACGCTTCCCAATATTTCCCTTTTCCTATTTCGTTCATCTGGAAGTCAACATCACTTAAAGAGGAGCTCCTCGACAGAGGATCTCTTCTCGGTGTGAGATGTCGTTGGAGTGAGATGGAAGTCAAGACTTTACATACTCGAGTGTTGCACTTTATAGTGAAAAGAGAAATTTTGTGATATGGAAAGCATTGAACATTCTCTTTTTTGCTCGTGGTGTTCTTAAATCAGAAATTTTTTTGCAAATCTTTGAAATCATAAATCCATTTTTAACTTCTTCCATGAACAGAGAAGAGAGATAGTTTACAAATTTTGCTGAATGTAGATTTGAAATTATTTACTACTAATCATTTTGGGAAAACTTTTAACGAAATAGAAATAGAATTAAAACTTAATAGATGCTTGTATTCAAAGGGTAATAATACTATAAATGTTGTGTTGACTTAGGGGCAGCTTTGTGTAATAATTACTGATGTTTAATGCAGCTTCTGAGGCTATCTTTAATATACATAATTACCCCTCCCCCTCTTTTATCTGCACTACGATCAGCATTATAAAGTTTATATCCTGTAATTATGTACTCAGCTTTAAGGTATTTGCTTTCTAATTTAATCCAACTTTCACTAATGCATATTATATCCGGTCTCTCAATACATACTATGGCTCTCAGTTCTTCTATCTTGTTACCTAAACTACGGCTATTTGTATAATATACTTTTAAACTTTCTCTAGCTTCACCCTTCTTGTGGCTATTCTTTTTGTTAATATTTGTTCTATGTAACAAATGGTTCTTATCCTTAGACTCCCAGTTATTTGACCCACTATTTACTGAACCCTTACTGACTAATTTCTCTGCACAAGAACATAAGAACATAAGAACATAAGAATAGAGGACACTGCAACATGCCTACTGGCACACACGAGGCAGCTCCATTTCTGAATTATATTTTCAGCATGTCTAACCTATTCTATTCTACTCTACTTATTTATTCTGTTTTTCTTTTTATGATTTTTCTAATAAGCACTAACCTATTCATACCCACCCTACCTCTGTCATATGTCTATCTAATCTACATTTGAAGGTGTCTAAGGTATTGGCATTTACTATCATACTAGGAAGCTTGTTCCATGCATCAGCTACTCTATTACCAAACCAATTTTTACCAATTTCCCTTCTGAACCTAAATTTATCAAGCTTAAATCCATTATTACGAGTTCTGGTTTGATCATGAATTTTTAAAACTTTATTAATATCTCCCTTGTTAATCCCTTTAAACCATTTATACACTTCAATCATATCCCCCCTAACTCTTCGCCTCTCTAGAGAATGTAGATTAAGTTTTTTTAATCTGTCCTCATATGGTAGATTTCTGATATTGTGTATCATCTTGGTCATTCTTCGTTGCACTCTCTCCAAGGATTCAATTTCCATTCTATAATAGGGTGACCAGAATTGCACAGCATAATCTAAATGGGGCCTAACTAATGCAAGATAGAGCTGCAAAATAACTTTTTCCGTCCTATTGCTGACGCTTCTTGAGATAAATCCTAAAATTCTGTTTGCTTTATTTCTGACTGCTGTGCATTGCTCTCTTGGCTTAAGACTACTACTCACAAGAACTCCCAAATCCCTTTCACACTGAGAACTCATGATTTCATGGTTATTTAGCTTATAACTAGTATTGTCTTTTATAGTACCCATTTTAACTACTTTACATTTTTCAACATTAAATTCCATTTGCCATTTGTCCGACCATTCAGATAATCTATTTAGATCTTCCTGTAAAGCATGAATGTCTTCTTTTCCATTTATAGTTCTACCTATTTTAGTGTCGTCTGCGAATTTACTTAGGTTACTACTGATATCCGAATCCAGATCATTTAGATATACGATGAATAATAGAGGACCCAGTACCGAGCCTTGTGGTACCCCGCTTGTAACCGAGCCCCACTCTGATTTCTCTCCATTTATGCAAACCCTCTGTTTTCTGTCTTTTAACCATTGTTTGATCCATCTGAGCACAGCTCCTCCTATACCATGAGCTTCCAGTTTTTTAACTAATCTTTTGTGAGGAACTCTATCAAAAGCTTTGCTAAAATCTAGATATATTGTATCATATTCTTTGCCACAATCTACTGCCTCGTAAACTTCTGAATAAAAAGATAGTAAGTTTGTAAGGCACGAAAAACCCTTAAGAAACCCGTGTTGTGAAAGTTTTATCAGTCTGTGTAATTCTAGATGTGCCCTTATTTTATTTGCAATTATGGATTCTAGAATCTTACCCACTGTTGACGTTAAACTTACCGGCCTATAATTATTCTTTTTAACACGTTCTCCTTTTTTTAAATATTGGTACCACATCTGCCAATTTCCACTCCATGGGTACCGATCCTAATTTTATTGAATTATTAAATAATGCAGTTAGAGGACAACTAAGCTCGTCCTTGCATTCCTTTAATATTCTAGCATATATTCCATCAGGTCCCGGAGATTTATGAGCCTTTAATTTATCTATTTCTTTTATTACCTCCTCTCTCGTAATATTTATTGAACTAAGTATATTATCGGGACTGTCTCTGTAAATGGATTCTACTTCCGGAATATTTTCCAAGTTTTCATTTGTAAATACAGATAAGAAATAATCATTTAAACATGTACACATCACTTTATCGTCATCTGTGATATGGCCATTGGCTACTTCAATTGGTCCGACTTTTTCCTTAAATTTTGTTTGA
>JAXCGZ010002941.1:2500-5000 GCA_037179515.1 Halocaridina rubra | reverse complement strand
CTGCAAACATATTCATGAATGAATTTACAGACTCTGGTAGGTCATTTACATATACAAGGAACAAAAGTGGCCCTAAAACTGAACCCTGTGGAACTCCACTACTAACTCTTCTCCATTCAGACACTGAGTGTCTTACTCTAACCCTCTGTTCCCTTCCTTCTAAGTAAGTTTTTATCCATTCCAAGACATTTCCACCTATTCTAGCCATTGATTGCAGCTTCCTAATAAGTCTCCCATGTGGAACAGTGTCAAACGCTTTCTGGAAGTCTAGGAATATGCAATCTGCCCAGCCCTCTCTTTCCTGTAAGATTTGGCTTACCTCATCATAAAATTCTAATAAGTTTGTTACTGTTGATCTTCCTTCTCTGAAGCCATGTTGCCTCACTGACAAAAAGTTGAAGGATTCCAAGTGAAGAGAGATATGTTTCCTTAGTAGTTTCTCCATAACTTTGCAAACTATGCTGGTCAAGGAAACTGGTCTATAGTTCAGAGCCGTATCCCTCCTTCCCTTTTTGAAGATAGGTATCACATTTGCTTGTTTCCAGCATCTTGGAATCTCCCCCGACTCCAATGACTCCTTAAATATGATACTTAGTGCCACTGATATTGTGTTTGCGCATTTTTTAAGCACATGAGGGGATATGTCATCAGGACCTGTAGCTTTATGAACATCTAAATCCATCAGCGCCTTGCATACCTCTGTGGCTGTAAGGTTGATGTTCTCTAATACCGGCCCTTGAGCTTCTATCACTGCAATCTGAGGGGGTGGGGTATTTTCTACTGTAAATACTGACTGAAACTCCTTGTTCAATTCTTTGCAGATCTCTTCGTCCGTCTCAGTGATGCTTCCATCCGCTCTCTTTAGCCTTAAAACCTGTTCTTTTACCTTCAGTTTTCCTCTGATAAAGCTGTGGAAAAGCTTGGGATTTTCTTTCGCCTTCCTGGTGATGTCCCTCTCATAATCTTTCTCTGCCTCTCTCCTTTTACTTAGGTAGTCATTTCTTGCTCTTTTGTAGGTTTGCCAGGCATTTATGTTTTTTCTCCTCCTATACCTTTTCCAGCATTTGTCTCTCCACTCCTTAGCTCTTTTACACCCATTATCGAACCATTTCTCTCTGGCATGAATTACACCTACTTTGGTGACAGGTATGCAGCAATCTACAATCTTCCCATATTTCTCACAAAAGATGTCATACATTTCTTGTACAGATTTGTTGTAAAATAAGGTTCTCCAGTCAATAACTGCAAAAAGCTCATTCATTTTGATGTAATCTCCTTTCTGATAGTTCCTCCTCATGTCCTCAGTGCCTCTACTCTCAGGAAGAATGTCTTCAATGATATACTCCATCAACAACACACAGTGGTCACTCTTTCCAATTGGTGGTTCATACTCAATATTTTCAATATCCAACACATTATCTGTGAACACCAGATCAAGTAGTGATGGCTCATCCCCACCCCTGGCTCTTGTTGGTTCCATTACATGTTGGTGTCTGAAATTCCCTTGTACGCAATCTAGGAATCTTGCCCCAAAGGAGTCCTCACCACTGTGTGGGTCAAGATTTATCCAATCTATCTCTTTATGATTAAAGTCTCCCATAATCAAAATCCTACATTTTTTCTCCCGTGCCATGTTAACAACTGAGTTTATGACTTCAATCGTACCTATATGACTTTCCTCATAAATTTCAAGCCTATTTTGGTTCCTTGGTGGGTTGTATACAACAGTTATTATAATGCTCTCTGACCCAGTATTTATGTGAGCAACAAGAAATTCCCTGAACTCACTTTCTATAGCCAAGTTTATCTCTTCAACTTGAATCCTCTCACTTATGAGCAGTGCTATCCCTCCACCAGTCCTCTCAGATCTTTCTGCGTGTGTGTGTGTGTGTGTATCTCACTTGTGCAACGGAGGTATCTTTAATATACTTATAAGAAGAAGGAGGAGGAGGAGGAAGAAGAATATGGCTCCCCTGAGACCCGATAAGAACCTTTGGGTCGTATGGTGTTATCCCTTTTTTTCCCTGACCTATTTAGGACAAAGCTGTAAACTCGTATTGTCATGTTTTCCATTACTACTCACGGGAGAGGTTGGAATATGATTTATTTTTACTAGATAAAGTAAATCTTTGATAATAAAATGAGTAAAGGCAGAAAGAAATATAATCATTTTAAAAGTCCCTGAGGATGTAAATTCCATTGATTTTTTTTTTAATTCTAATTGAATATTTAAGGTGATTAGGTTGTAAGTGATAACTTCGAATTATTATTACATGTGTAATATCTATATATAAGAGACATTTTCCTCCTTAGAAAGGGGTTGGCCAAGTCAAAGCAAATACCTTAAGTCCTTGCGAGAAGAAAATACAAAGGAGAGGCTTCCCAGTCTCCTCTCCCAGCTCGTTTTAGTCAATCTCTATGACACGCAAGGGAACACGGAGGAGGCAAATTCTTACCCCTTCCCTCAAGGGAAAGTCGGTTCATCATCTCCGTAGGCTCT
>JAXCGZ010002940.1:25000-29057 GCA_037179515.1 Halocaridina rubra | reverse complement strand
TATATATATATATATATATATATATATATATATATATATATATATATATATATATATATATATATGTATATATATGTATATATATATATATATATATATATATATATATATATATATATATATATATATATATATATATATATATATATATATATATATATATATATATATATATATATATATATATATATATATATATATATATATATATTCCCACATGTTCTATATGTATTAACGTAACTTTTGTACTTTTTTTTGTTCTTTCCCATTTTCCAACATTTGGGAAAACCTCTACCATGAGTATAACAAAGGAGGTCATTATATCACAGTAAGAGGGTCATGAAGTTTTGGCACCGCAGGGGGAGCTCTTGCCATCCCTTTCACCAGATGGCCTCTTCGCTTCACCCCACTTCACCCCATTTAACAAGTTTAGTGGCATCTACCCACGACCTGACTTTCGCTTTCCTCATCCCATGAAGAAACTCCATAATTTTCATCCTGACTCCATATTTTGTGTCTGTGTCCAACCCCGTTCAAATAGGGAATAATAATGGCACATAAAGACGTTAAAAATATGTAAATAGGTAGGTAGGTAGGTAGGTAGGTAGGTAGGTAGGTAGGTAGGTAGGTAGGTAGGTAGGTAGGTAGGTAGGTAGGTAGGTAGGTAGGTAGGTGATATTTTGCCTATGTTTTATCTCTGCCTAACCACATTCGATTTGGGAATAATAGCAACATATAGCAGTTATTGTAAACTGGGCTTAGCAAGGGGAATGGAAAGCCCACCTCATATTTTCCTCCCATGAAGAGTCAAGTTTTTGCTCTGACTAGGCCAACCCACCCCCATATTTCGAAGGGGGATTTTGAATCTTACGTATATAAGTAGAACCACGGCATTTCAGTGATAGTGTGCGAGTTGGGAAGCAACTAACACAAGCTTGGTCTGTTTTCAGCCATAATCCACCAGCTCCTGTCTGTTTCCACCCCTAACTGAAAGGGGGGAAAATGTAGCACATAAAACAATGCATATATAGGCATAGTTTATAAAAATATACAGATGTACAGTATAAACTAAACTTCTATATCTGAATATTAATAGGCGTTCATATCTTCATAAATATCGAACACTTCAATAAGTGTTCACAGTCCTGGAAAAGAGAAACCAGTTGTAACGACTATTTTATGCAATATATTTGCATTCTTAAAAGGCACTGTCAAATAGTATTGGAAAATACTCTTTGAGCCGAGTACATATGTATAAAACCGTGTATGAAAATATCCCATAAGTTGAGTACTTGTATTGGGAAACAATGGTAATTTTCTTGATGATTGTTGTCTATTCAATTTGATTTCATAGTTCTGAAAATGAGAACCCAGTTGCTACCCAGAACAATAAATACTTGAGTTCAGCATTTCTATTTTTAGAAGCTATAGATGGCACTGTTTTATGTCTCAATAAGTCCCTATTTGAATGGGGGTGGATCCAGACAATTTGATATGGGAATTAAAGACGATTGCCCTTCCTAGCACCCTGTAAAGGGATAGAACTACCTTTAGTCGCTTTTCGACTCACGCACCCTCCATTGTTGAAAGGCAATATAAGATGTGCACATAATGGCAAGAAATGTGTTATATAGAACACTCCGCTGCTGGAAATAAAAACACTTGATTTCTTACTATTATCTCACTTTTCAGATTAGATTTCATAGTTCTTGAAATGAGAATTCCGCTCCAATTCAGTTTATTTTATACATAAGCACAACGAGGGCCTGTTCCGGTGTCAGACTCATAAAAAAAACTCTCTTATTAACAGTCTGAGAGCTGAAAGCTATCGATATTTTACCAAAATATTTTTTTTTATTTGCTTACATGGCTCAGGGAATGAAATCTCAGTTCCAATACAATTTATGTTTCATTGCACATCTCCACCCATTACTTTTATTGCTAGGTGCAAAAGGCTTAGCAAGTACCTCAAGACTGTATCTTGGAAAGAGAGCTATCACTTTTTGCCACTATTTAACCGTTTCCAATTAGACTTCATAGCTCTGGAAATGAAAATTCCTAATTCTTATTTTATTTGTTTGTTCTAAGCACACTTGTAAGCAGACTGCAACAGTATCTTACAGCCCAAACCATCGATTTTTGAAATATGTTTTATCTATGTTTTATCTATGAATCCAATTGGATTCATAGCTCTGGAAATTTGAATTCTGTTCTGATTCATTTTCTGTCTCAATGCACATCGCCATTGGTAAGCAATTCAAACTTGTATTTGACACTCGAAGCCGTTGGTTTTAGCGATATCTGAATCTTTTCAATTAGACTTCATAGTTCTGGAATTACGACTTCAGTTCCTCTCCAATATTTGTGTCACTGCACATCCCAACTAGTGTTTTTTATTTATATGTACAAAAATCAGTTATAAGCTTCTTAAATTAGACATCCAGGACTGTGCTTTTTACAATATTTCTCCCTTTCTCTCTTAAAATTTGATTTTCTTATTGCTCTGGAAATGAGAATTCAGTTTTTATCCAATTTCTTTCTCATTGTACATACCCTCCCATTATTTTCATCATTTACCTCTACACTAAATCACTGGTAAGCAGCTTAGAACTGCATCTTTCGATATCTAAATCTTCCCAGTTAGATTTTATTGTTCTGGAAATGAAAATTCAGTTTTTATCCAGTTTCTTTCTTATAGTACATCCCCACGACTTTTTACTATTTACATGTACACAAATCACTGGTAAGCAGCTTGGAACTCTCTCTTGCAATATCTAACTCTGGAAAGGAAACTTCAGTATTAATCCAATTTCTGTCTCATTATACATCCTCACATATCTTTTTTATAATTTATATGTAAAAGAAATCAGTTATAAGCAGCTCATAGATGTATCTGAAAGCCAGAACCGTCGAATTTTGCAATATCTGAATCTTTCCAATTAGGTTTCATTGCTCTGAAAATGAGAATTTGGTTCTTATCCAATTTCTGTCTCATTGCACAACCCCCTCCAATTTATTTAATTTTTTTTTTATCTATTCGAGGAAGCAGCGTGGTGTCAATAGGCGTAGGGGTTTTTTCCCCCTCTTTCAATTACATATCTTATAAATCTCCATTTGCTGGGTTTAGTACTCTTGTTGCTCCCCGATCATTTTATGATCTCTTTCTCGCTGATAGGCTGGAAAGGGTGGAAGGGAAAACCAATAAAGATTTGCAGGGAAAAGGGACAATTAAGGGAAACGGAGAGTAAGGGCAGAGAACCACTTATTCAATTCTAAGCTATTTTAATTTCTATGCAGATTTTTGTATTAGTCTTAAATATATTGAGATATTAACATTCTGGTATATTTATAGGTCAATAATTTCCTTCTCGTTATAATTTCTATATTTTAATTCACTTTTTTCTTCCCGTAAAATATTATATTTATCTGTAAGATGGAATTAATTCAGTGACACCGTTTATTATCATTTATTTTATCCGCTAGTCTCCGTTTTCAACCTGCTTTTCTCTGCTTCCCCTCGGCTTAAAATATTATTCTCTCTGATTCCCCTCGGAGAGTAAAAAATTATGTGTTATTAGAGAAATAACTTGAATTGTTGTACATGCATGGAATTTTTTCTATAGCTCGTTTCATGTGTTATATAAATTATATTATTTTTTTTTATTTTTGTTTTATCTCAAAATGAAAATAGAAACACAAAATTCGCTTCTACTCTCTCTATGGTATCTGCATGTCGTTATAGTCGACATTTTGGGGCGGAGCATAGAAACGGGCAATCCCCCCTCCGTGTTTTCTTATCACAAGGGGAATTATGGCCTTTTTATATTAAAATATTTTCCCTTAGTGGATATGATTACCACCTCCTTATTCCCCTGTGTGTCGTAATAGTAGGCTAAATTGAGCGGAGCGAAGGAACTGGAAATCCTTCCTTCGTATTTTCCTTCAACAAAGAACCACGGTTTACTGGCTCATCTGTGACTCGGTCACCTCCCTTACTTCCATGATCCCCAGCGTGTCGTAATAGTCCACTAAATGGGGTGGAGCACAGGAACTGGGA
>JAXCGZ010002940.1:15000-20000 GCA_037179515.1 Halocaridina rubra | reverse complement strand
TTCCTTTCGTATTGAAAATTTCAAAAGAAAATTGCTCTTATATTGTTTCGAATGTATTTTCACTCTTATATTGTTTTCTTTGTGGCTAAAAACTCAATTTCTATTAAAATTTCCAAAAAAAAATTTTCTTATATTATTTAGAATGCGTTTTCAATTTTCAAATGGATTTCTTGGTGGTTTACAACTTTCCTTTTCTACTGAAAAAAAAATTGCTCTTATATTGTTTCGATTGTATATTCGCTCTTATATTGTTTTCGTTGTGGTTAACAACTCTCAATTTCTAATTAAAATTTCAATGAATACTGCTCTTATATTGTTTAGAATGAGTTTTCACTTTTCAGATGGTTTTCGTGGTGGTTCATAACTTTCCTTTTCTACTGAAAATTTCAAAAGAAAACTGTTTTTATATAATTCCGAATGTATTTTCACTCTTATATTGTTTTCATTGTGGTTGACAACTCTCCATTTATATTGAAATTTTTAAAAGAATATTGCTCTTATATTGTTTAGAATGCATTTTTTTTTCTTGTATTGTTTACATGGCGGTTGGCAGCTTTCAATTTTCGCACAATTTCGCGTTTTTTTTTCTTTTTATATATATATATATATATATATATATATATATATATATATATATATATATATATATATATATATATATATATATATATATATATATATATATATATATATATATATATCCAGTTAGGATCCAGTTAGGATCCGAAATATAGCATTGTTTTATAAGTTTTCTTTCACTGATGGGCTTCCTTACTATTTAGTGCTGTATGCTAACAGTTTGTACTTATATATATATATATATATATATATATATATATATATATATATATATATATATATATATATATATATATATATATATATATATATATATATATATATATATATATATTATATATATATATATATATATATATATATATATATATATATATATATATATATATATATATATATATATATATATATATATATATATATATATATATATATATATTTATATTATATATATATATATATATATATATATATATATATATATATATATATATATATATATATATATATATATATATATATATATATATATTATATATATATATATATATATATATATATATATATATATATATATATATATATATATATGATTAGTAGGTTGGCCATGGCACCAGCCGCCCGCTGAAAGACTCTGACTGAAGGTATTAGGATGCAACTAGGACTGGTCCAGACAGATCCAGGCTCCTTCAGGACGGTTCTTTTCCTCTTGCCTACATCTACACTGCATATTCTGGCATATTCATTACACATCTCTTGCTATTCCATTACATTTGACAAGTCACAACATTCTGCACATCTGTCTCTTTTACTTTCCTTTTCCTCACATTTTGTTATTATTTATGGAGAGTTCACAACTAATGGCCCCCAGTACCCGGCATAGTGGGGTGCGAAGAATCTCCGGGGATCATGTTGACTCCACCATTGGCTTGAGGGCAGACACGCCTGGTGGTAGTAATGGTTCTGCTCTTAACTTTGCACCTCCCAATAGATCTGCTTCTTTCACTCTTCACTATTCAAACATTCGTGGACTGAACTCTAATCTTTCGTCTGTGGAACAGCACTTGGGCACTTTCCTCCCTAACCTCCTCCTCCTATCTGAAACCCAGTGGTCTATACATGCTTCCACTGACCCATTCCAAATCTCTCTCTATAATCTGTATACTCATTTTCGTTTCAAAGGTGGGGTCTGTGCATACTGCAACATTAACACTCCTACTGTGAGGCTCATGGGCCTTGAATCTCCTGACTTTGATGTTCTCTGGCTAAAAGTCTATCTCTCCACTACCACTATCATCCTTTGCTTCTGCTACTGTTCTCCAAACTCCACCGAGTTTGTGTCTTTCTTTGAATATCTGTCCTCGTGCCATGAGTCCTTGCTATCTTCTCACCCACATGCCGAAGTTCTCTACATTGGAGACTTCAATGTACACCACAGTGAGTGGCTTCATTCTTCTCACACTGATGTGGGAAGAAGCGAGGCCCTTGCTTTCTCTATTGCTCACGATCTGGAGCAAATGATCAAACATCCTACTCGCGTTCCTGATCGTCACAAACATGCTGCAAACACTCTTGACCTATTTTTTACTTCTAACCCTTCAAACTACTCTTATTCTGTGCTTTCCCCTCTTGGTAAATCTGGCCACTCTATGATCTCTGTCTCTTCCATTTTCGCTCCCCCACCACCAATCCCTCCTACTCAGCGCCGCCTTTGGCACATCAAGCGAACCCAACATGAAAATTTGCGTAACTTTCTCTTTTACTTCCCATGGAATGACTACTGCTTTCGGTCCCGCAATCCTGATCAGGTAGCTCTAAAAGTTGCCGAGATCATGACCGCGGGAGTGGAGGCGTACATCCCATCTTCTACAAAAACTTTCTCTCCCCCTAAACCTTGGTTTGACCGTGCCTGCTCCATGGTTATCCAGGCTAGGAATCAGGCTCACCGATCTTACCAAGCCTCTCCTTCCGATTTAACTCGCTCTGCTTTTATTATAGCTAGGAATTGCTGTACTGCTCAGATTCGAAGGTCTAAGGCTTCCTTTATAAGAAGGAAAGTTGATGACCTTAACTCCTCTCCCACTGACAAATGCTTCTGCTCCTTAGCCAAAAACCTCTCCAAAAAATTCTGTAACTCAAGCTTTCCCCTCTCATTCGTTCTGATGGTTGTATAGCTTGCTCTCCCACTGACAAATCCACTCTCTTTGGCTCTCATTTTTCTGCCAACTCTTCTATCAACGATTCCAGCGCACCTGTTCCTCAGTCTTTTCCCTTTTCTAACCCTATGCCCTCCCTTATCTTTTCTTCACGCAAAGTTCATAAGGTTTTTCGCTCGCTAAAGACGAACAAGGCATCTGGTCCCGATGGTATCCCTGCAAGGTTCCTTAAGGAGTTTGCTGATGAACTGGCTCCCGTGCTTTACCGTCTTTTTCGCCTCATTCTGTCAACCAGTATCTATCCTTCATCTTGGAAGCATGCTCTAGTTCAACCTGTTCCTAAGAAGGGTGACTGCTCTATTCCTTCTAACTACCGACCTATTGGTCTAACCTCCTCTATTGATAAAGTTTTTGAAGCTTTGCTCAATGCTCACTTCTTGAAACGCCTTGAATCTAACTCACTTATCTCTGATCACCAGTATGGCTTCCACAAGGCAAGATCCACTGGTGATCTCCTGTCCTATCTTACTCATGTATGGTCATCTTTTCTGAGGAACTATGGTGAATCCTTTGACGTCGTCCTTGATATCTCTAAGGCTTTTGACAGAGTGTGGCACAAGGTCTGCTGGCCAAACTCCCTGCCAATGGCTTTACCCCTTCTTTCTGTTCTCTAATTTCCAGTTTTCTTACTGACCGTTCTATAGCTGTAGTTGTTGATGACGCGACTTCTAGCCCTTTCTCTGTTACCAGTGGTGTTCCACAGGGCTCTGTTCTTTCACCTACTTTCTTCCTTCTCTTCATCAATGATCTTCTACAATCCTCATCTTCCTCTCTTCTTCATGCCTTTGCCGATGGTTCTACCCCTCACTTTTCCTCTGCCTTTTCTTCACAACCTTCATCTGTTGCTCGTAATCAATCTCTTATCACTCTTTCCTCCACTCTTAACTCCGATTTGCAGAGAGTATCTGAATGGGGCACTCAAAATTTAGTTAAATTCAATGCCTCCAAGACACAGTTTCTGGCTATCTCTTTATCTTCTTCTCCTCCTGATAACCCAATAGTCTTCTAAACTAATGAAACTTACCCTCTTAACTCTATCAATATATTAGGATCCATATAGCCTCTAACTTGTCTTGGAGGAATCACATAATCCAAATTTCTAAATCATCATCCCAAAAATTGGGGGCTTTTTTTCGTTTTCTTTATTACTTTTCCTCATTGCAGTTACTTAAAATTTACAAAGGTCTTATCTGCCCCTGCTTAGAATACTGCTCACTCATCTGGGGTGCTTCTTCCTTTACTTATATTCTTGATAGGGTTGAATCTAAGGCAGTCAGACACATTAATGATCCTTCTCTTACTTCTAACCTGGATTCTCTCTCTCTTCTCCGTAAATTATCTCCCCTTTCGCTTTTCTATCGCTACTATTTCCATTGCTGCTCTGATGAGTTGGCGAGTTGCATCCCTCCTCCGCTGCCGAGGCTGCTTAACACTCGCCAAGCGGCCTCATCTCACAGGTACTGTGTGGAGTTTTGTAGCTCGAGGATTGTTCGGTGCAGCGACTGCTTCTTCCCATCTACCTCCAGACTCTGGAACTCTCTTTCTCCTTTTGTCTTTCCTAATTCTTATGACCTTTCATCCTTCAAAAAGCAGATCTATCGTCATCTCAGAGCCTAGTCCTCCATATCTCTGGGTCCTCTGTACTTTAACTGTTTTTTTCTGTCTGTCGTTTTCCTTTGTGTGACATTACCTCATCTCTGCCTTGTCCTTAACCTTTTCTTTTCTTTCGTCTTGGTATTTTCTCGTGCCCGGGCCTTTATTGATGAGGGCAGTTTCTACATGTCCTGGTGTCGCACTCTTTAAAAAAAAAAAAAAAAAAAAAAAAAAAAAATATATATATATATATATATATATATATATATATATATATATATATATATATATATATATATATATATATACATATATTCAGTTTTTTTTAGTTATATAAGTTAGAATATAATTTCAGTGTTTTTATTATTTTATTTAAAATTAATTTGATGCACTATTTAGTACAGTTCCAGTCACTGATCCCACATATTTAATGGCGTACTCACATAGCCTGCTGATATGACAGGACTTATATCCTACGAGAGGCTCAGCTATTTTCTCTTATTTATCTACAAATAGTTCAAATAAATAGAAACATTATTCTTGCCCTCTTGGGGACTTGAGCCCGAAATCTTTAGATGGGATCCAAGTTCCATATCCAAAGTATGAATTCAC
>JAXCGZ010002940.1:7500-10000 GCA_037179515.1 Halocaridina rubra | reverse complement strand
AAAAGCTAATGAAATTCAATACTTCGAAATGTAAGGTAATGAGAATGGGTACAAGTGCAAGAAGACCCAAGCTTGACTACTCTGTGGCTGGAGTACAACTTCAAGAGACAGAGAATGAGAGAGATCTAGGAGTAAACACACTGACAGATTTGTCTACAGAAATACATGTAAATGGTATAGTAAGGGCAGCATATACATTCTTATCAAATGTAAGGATAGCCTTCTGGCACATGGACAAGGAAATATTCAGAAATATTTATGTAACCTATGTGAGGCCAATACATGAATATGCAGCCCCCTTTTGGAATCCGCACTTGAAAAAGCACGTAGTTAGGCTTGAAAGAGTTCAAAGACATCGGCTCCACGAAACTGATGCCAGAAATACACAATCTCAGTTATGATGAGAGGCTGAGGGAATTAGACTTACCATCACTCGAAGCTAAAAGATTGAGGGGGATATGGTGACAGTCTTTAAATTCCTTCATGGTTATGATAGAGTGGATGGGAATCGATATTTTGATATAGCTGGCACTAGAACTAAAGGTCATATTTTGAAGCTTTGTAAGAAAACTTCTTTGCAGGATGTAAGGATGTACTTTTTAGTGTAAGAGTAGTTGGTAATTGGAATTCGCAAAGCGAGGAGGTAGTTAATGCTAACTCAATCCTTAGTTTTAAGGACAAGTATGATAAGAATCACAAAGTACGAAATGGAACAGATCAGCAGACGGGAAGTTACGAGCTTTGGGCTCTTTCCCGTAAGCACAATTAGGCAGTCACACACACACACACACACACACACACACACAGACACAGACACACACACACACACACACACACACACACACACACACACACACACATGCACACACACACACACACACACACACACAGGGGAGGGGTGGGTGGGGATGAGCCATCACTACTTGATCTAGTATTCACAGATAATGTGTTGGATATTGAAAAAATTGAGTATGAACCACCAATTGGAAAAAGTGACCACTGTGTGTTGTTGATGGAGTATATCATTGAAGATATTCTTCCTGAGGGTAGAGGCACTGAGGACATGAGGAGGAACTATCCGAAAGGAGATTACATCAAAATGAATGAGCTTTTTGCAGTTATTGACTGGAGAACCTTATTTTACAACAAATCTGTACAAGAAATGTATGACATCTTTTGTGAGAAATATGGGAAGATATTAGATTGCTGCATACCTGTCACCAAAGTAGGTGTAAGTCATGCCAGAGAGAAATGTTCGATAATGGTGTAAAAGAGCTAAGGAGTGGAGAGACAATTGCTGGAAAAGGTATAGGAGGAGAAAAAACATAAATGCCTGGCAAACCTACAAAAGAGCAAGAAATGACTACCTATGTAAAAGGAGAGAGGCAGAGAGAGACTATGAGAGGGACATCACCAGGAAGGCTAAAGAAAATTCCAAGCTTTTCCACAGCTTTATCAGAGGAAAACTGAAGGTAAAAGAACAGGTTTTAAGGCTAAAGAGAGCAGATGGAAGCATCACTGAGACGGATGAAGAGATCTGCAAAGAATTGAACAAGGAGTTTCAGTCAGTATTTACAGTAGAAAAAACCCCATCCCCTCAGATTGCAGAGATAGAAGCTCAAGGGCCGGTATTAGAGAACATCAACCTTACAGCCACAGAGGTATGCAAAGCGCTGATGGATTTAGATGTTCATAAAGCTACAGGTCCTGATGACATATCCCCTCATGTGCTTAAAAAATGCGCAATCTCAATATCAGTGGCACTAAGTATCATATTTAAAAAGTCACTGGAGTCAGGGAAGATTCCAAGATGTTGGAAACAAGCAAATGTGATACCTATCTTCAAAAAGGGAAGGAGGGATACGGCTCTGAACTATAGACCAGTTTCCTTGACCAGCATAGTTTGCAAAGTTATGGAGAAACTACTAAGGAAACATATCTCTCTTCACTTGGAATCCTTCAACTTTTTGTCAGTGAGGCAACATGGCTTCAGAGAAGGTAGATCAACAGTAACAAACTTATTAGAATTCTATGATGAGGTAAGCCGAATCTTACAGGAAAGAGAGGGCTGTGCAGATTGCATACTCCTAGACTTCCAGAAAGCGTTTGACACTGTTCCACATGGGAGACTTATTAGGAAGCTGCAAGCAATGGCTAGAATAGGTGGAAATGTTTTGGAATGGATAAAAACTTACTTAGAAGGAAGGGAACAGAGGGTTAGAGTAAGACACTCAGTGTCTGAATGGAGAAAAGTTAGTAGTGGAGTACCACAGGGTTCAGTTTTAGGACCACTTTTGTTCCTTGTATATGTAAATGACCTACCAGAGTCTGTAAATTCATTCATGAATATATTTGCAGATGATGCAAAGATTGTGAAGAAAGTAAAAAACGAGAACACTGGTAGAGAACTTCAGGAGGATCTAAATAATCTGCATGAGTGGTCAGAAAAGTGGCTAATGAAATTCAATACTTCAAAATGTAAGGTAATGAGAATGGGTAC
>JAXCGZ010002939.1:25000-27500 GCA_037179515.1 Halocaridina rubra | reverse complement strand
GGGGGTATTCGCCCTAAAAGATTTGACCCGTAACCAAGTTCTTGCCTAAAAGTGGCTAATGAAAAACAGCGATCTAAATAAAATGGTGAAAAACTTCAGATAAAGAAGAATATATCAAGTTTTTAATCCAATTTTCAAGGAGCAAACCTACTCAATTCGATGCCGGTCCTGTACCCGCTTAAAAGGTAATGAGATGGTATTAGGAAAAACAACGGCCGAGAAGATTTGAGTCGAACCCCTTCCTGAACTCTAAGAACTTATAAAAAAAAAAATCGACCCCATATAAACGTGGACAACATTTGCATATTAATTGTAATTGTATTAGAGTTTGCTCTCCAACTTTCAGGGGAGGATTTCGTATTAACCCAGTACTGGTCCCAAACCCGGTTTAATAGAGAGTAGTAGTGTCAAGGGTGGGTATCCTACCATACAGATATAAAACAACAACCTAACAATAACCTCTACGATGCCAGTGAAAAAGTGACCCCATGTAAATTTGGGAAAAAGCTACAGATTAAAAAGTATCGTATCATAGTGTCCTGAATAGCACGGTATTTATTGATAGTGCTGAGTGCTACTAGCGCTTGAATATACACGCAGATTGCATAACGGCTTTTGTTTGTGTTGAGCGCTGATTATGTATTTAGTTTTGGTTTCGCGATTAGTCGGTAATTATTGTCATAACGGGAGAGGGTTCGCTTTGAAAACAACATTCTCTCTCTCTCTCTCTCTCTCTCTCTCTCTCTCTCTCTCTCTCTCTCTCTCTCTCTCTCGCTCTCTCTCTCTCTCTCTCTCTCTCTCTCTCTCTCTCTCTCTCTCGTAAAAAATCTTGCACTATACAGGCTTGAGTTTAAAATGTAAATTTTCTTACATTTACCATACCTTTTTATCTTATAGGCTCTTTATTATTATTATTATTATTATCATTATTATCATTATTATTATTATTATTATTATTATTATTATTATTATTATTATTATTATTATTATTATTATTATTATTATTATTATTTTTATTATTATTATTATTATTATTATTATTATTATTATTATTATTATTATTATTATTATTATTATTATTAATTCATAAACAGATTTAAGCTGCATATTTTAATATAGGGTGCGCACAGTTTTTTTTCGTTAAAAGTTGACTAAAAATAAAAAAAAAATGCGTAGGAAGATAAAATTTTATTTTATTTAGTATATTTTCGCTTCTTCAAGTAGCCTGATAAGAGAAATGTTCTCTATCCTTTAGGAAGTCACTTGCGAATAATTTCTGAAAAATTCGTTCTCATATTTTCTAGGGATAAACACGTTCTTAGATCATTAATATTACAAACATTCATAAGTTTCTCTAACTATAAAGAAGGACCGTAAGCTCTCCTGTAAGAAGGGGGTCAAGTCAAAGCACTCCCATTCACTCTTTTTTCACTTTATGCTTACACATCCATCCATCCTCCTCAACATACATCATACTCACTCGTTCCACAGTCATGCACATTCAGAGACCTAATTACATAGGTCCTGGTATAAGTTTTCATACCAGAATTCCCTTGTATGCCTTGACTTTTCACATCAATGCCAGGGTCATAATCCACTTTTGAAGGCTGGTGACCGAGTCAAAGCACACACCTTTTCACCATTGTTCACTCATTGTCTAGCCATCTATCTCTCTCCTCACATATGCAGTATCAATCATCTTCCAGTTATTCTGATTCGTTGCACAACCGCGCACCTTCAGAGACACATTTTCTATGGTTCTGGTTTAAGTTCTCCTACCAGAATCTCCTCGTCTGCGTTGATTCCTCGCGGGAATAAAGTAAAAGACTGGAAATAAGGAAAGACAGTTTGATACAAAATTAACACCAAAGTAGGTTTAGTTATACTCTAGGACCGAAATAAAAAAAAAATAAACTTGGAATAGTGTGAACGTGTCTATATAGAGAATTCAGCTAAGTAAACAGCTTAATGTACTTCTGGTAAATAAAGTAAGTCTAATTCTGTTACAGTTGCAGGTGCAATATACCATTGTTTAAATTCACTTGATTTTGTTACGTAAATATTAACTTTTTTTTTTTTTACTTCGGATGTCCGTTTGTTTGTCTATTTTTACCTTCATTACTGTGTGTCTGCTTTTGACCTCAAGAAGGTCGTGTTTGTGTTCGTTAGTGTGTGTGTGTTTTTTTTTTAATATATTGTAATATATAGAGCGTAGTCATATTTTTCGTGGTAAATATTAGTATTGTATTTAGCATAGGTATTTAGATAACCTCTCATGAATTTGAATTATTATTATTATTTTCTAATAATTCTTATATGGGTTATTATAGATAGATAGATAGATAGATAGATGGATGGATGGATGGCTAGATAGATAGACGGACGGACGGACGGACGGACGGACGGACGGACGGACGGACGGACGGACGGACGGACGGACGGACGGACGGACGGACGGACGGACGGACGGACGGACGGACGGACGGACGGACGGACGGAC
>JAXCGZ010002939.1:0-17500 GCA_037179515.1 Halocaridina rubra | reverse complement strand
AGCAAAAGCAGCAATACTGATCAAAAAAAGCAATAATTAAACAAATAGAATTAATTATGAGCAAATTTTAATAACACTAATTGTAGCAATAATTATACAAATAGTAGTAATATCAAAATTATTAGAAATAATGAAAAAATAGCTTCTAAAATTAATAATGAATATTAACATTAACTACAAAAATTAGTAATACATTGGAGAATTCAAGCAATATTCTATAACCTTAAGATAAAATCATAATGTTAATTATGTAAATATCACTTATTCAAGAAAATGCAGCAATACTGATAAAAAAAAAACAAATATAGTGATTATGAGCAAAATTGTAATAATAATACTAATTGTAACAATGATGATGAAAATAATAATTATATCAACATAGTTGCAAAAATAACAAAAATTACTTCAACACCTATAATCAAAGCAATTGCATTCCTTAGAGAAATAGTAACATTTTCTACTGAAGTTAATTATAAATAGGGGAATTCAAACTAAACTTCTCTAGCCACTAGAAATAAGAATAGTATTAATGAATAAATGATGATTGATAGTAATAGTTATGTGGAAAATTGCTATAATAAATGAAAAATAATAGTAATTCCCATCAAATAAAAAATATCTGCAGTATTGGCAAAAAGGTAAAATGATGCGATGATAACATCAATAATAACAGAAGTATTAAAAATGAAAAAAAAAAGTGTCTGTGAATATTAAGAAAAAATAGACTATGATAACATCAATAATAACAGAAGTATTAAAAAATGCAAAAAAAAAGTGCCTGTGAATATTAAGAAAAAATAGACTAATAACACAAGAAGTATTAAAAAGAAAAAAATAGCATTAATTTTTGAAAAGTGACAATAATAGAAACAAAATCAATAAAAATATCAACTATCCCAGTAGTAAGTAGTGCAATATTAAAAAAAAAATCCTTTAATTATCAATAATAAAGGACTAGAGAGAGAATAATTGAAGGTAGTGATAGCAACAACAATGATCAAATTAGGAATAGAACAACAATTGTAAAAATCTATATACAATAGCCATATTCCCCCTTATAAGGGGGGCAGCTGAGTCAAAGCAAAATACCTTGACTATGCGGAAAAAAAAATACAGAGGAGGGGATTCCCACCCCCCTGGCTCTGCCCCATTTAGTCGACTTTTACGACACGCAGGGGAACACGGAGGAAGTATTATTATTCCCCCTCCCTCAGGGGGTTTGAAAAAATAAAAAATAAAATTGTAATAATAAAACTGTAACTATTTGACCAAAACACCAATAATATAAGCATTTGCATGCATATTAGCAATAGTAACATTAACTACTGATATTAGTAGAAAAAATGGCAATTAAAACGAAAATAATAAAAAAAAATCTTAAATAACAGAATAGTACTTGAAAATTTGAAATATCAGTACTGCCAGCAATAACAATATTGACCAAAATAGCAATGAAAACAAAAAAATTTAACAATAAAGACCAATGATGTAATAATAACAAAATAATAACAAAAATAACTGCAACACCAATAATCAGAGCTATTGCAGTCTTTACAGAAATATTAAAATTAACTTAATCCAAAAAAGTTATACATAGAGTAATTTAAACAAATATTCTTTGGCCATTAAAAATAAGAAAAATGTTACAGCTGAAAAAATTGATTTATTCCAGGAAAAGCAGCAATACTGATAAAAAAAAAGCAATAATAAAACCAATAGCATAATTATCAGCAAAATTGTAACAATAACACTAATTGTAGCAATAATGATCAAAATAGTAATGATATTGACATTATTAGAAATAATGAAAAAAATAGCATCAATAAGAGAATTGGTAACAATAACGACAAAAATATCAATAAAAACATGAATAGTAACTATAGAGAAGAAAGTTGTAATGATAAAAAAATGACTCCATAACCAATAATAAAAAATATTGCATTGCTAACATAAATAGTAACATTATCTACTAAAATTAAAACAATATAGGGGAATCCATGCCAAACCTCACTAGTCAATAGAAATAATAATAATAATAATAATGAAAAATCATTTATAGCAGCAAAAGTAGCAATACTGTTTAAAAATCAATAATAAAACCAATGAGCAATATTGCAATAATAAATGAAAAATAATAGAAATTCCCATAATATCAAATATATCTGCAATACTGACTACAAAATCATATGATGTGAGGATAACATCAATAATAAGAGAAATAATAAAAATGGCAATAAAATGGGCGTGAATATGAAGAGAAAATTACAAAAATTACACAATAATTACTACCAATGGCAAAAACTAACTATTATTTTTGAGTAGTAACAATGATGGAAAAATGTCAATAATAATTTCAATTGTATAATTAACCATTATAGTTAGTGGTTAAAAAAAGCAATGCTAAGAAATATTCATTTTAAGTATCAACAATAAAAGAATATTGAAAGAACCAGTAAACAACCAAAATAACATTAGAAGAACAATTGTAGCAATAAGACGAAATTGTAATAATAACAAAATTGTAACTATTTGACCAAAATACCAATATTTTAAGCAATTGCATACATATTAGCAATAGTAACAATAACTAGTAGTATTAGTAATAAGAATGGAAATTCTATTGAATATAATTTACAAATTTAACATAACAAAATAGTAATGAAAATATAAAATATCAGTAATGCTAGCAATATTATCAATAATGACAAAATAGCAATAAAAATTAGAATTTTAACAATAAAAAACAAAGTTGTAATGAAACCTAAATAAAAAAAAATTGCAACACCAATAATTAAACCTATTGAATTTTTTTTTTTTTTTTAGAAATATTAACATTAACTTCGAGAATTAGTAATACATAGGGGAATTCAAGCGAAAACTCTATAGCCATTAGGAATTAGAATAATGTTAAGGATTTGAAAATCACTTATACCAGCAAAAGTAGCAATTCTGATAAAAAAAAGTAACAATAAAACCAATAGTAAAAATTATGAAAAAATCGTAATACTAACAATAATTGTGACAATTATGAAAAATATAGTAATAAAATCAATAATGTAATTAAAACTAAAATGACTACACCACCAATAATCAAAGAAATTACATTCTTTACATATAGGAACTCGAGAAAACACTCTTTGGCCTTAAGTTATGTAAAAATAATTTATACAACAAAAGGAGCAATACAGATAAAAATAAGCAATAATAAAACCAATAGAAATAACTATGAGCAAAATTGTAATAAAAACATTAATTGAATCGATAATGATAAAAATAGTAATAATATCAATAAAGTTGAAATAATAACAAACATGACTCCAACTCCAATAATCACTGCATTTGCAAACCTTATAGAAATAGCAACATTATCTACTACAAATTAATAATATATAGGGGAAGTAAAATTAGTAATAACAACCAAAATAGCAATAGCACAACAACAGTGGCAATAAAAACGAAATTGTAATAATATTTTTTTGTTTACTATTTCACCAAAATACCAGTATTAAAAGCAATTGCATTTATATTTCGAGTAATTACAATAGCTACTAATTTTAGCAAATAGTATGGTAATTCAAATGTAAATAATTCAAAAATCGTAAATTATAAAACAGTAATAAAAATGTAAAAATATAAGTAATACCAGCAATATTAACAATAATGATCGAAATAATAAAGACAAGAATTGCAGCTATAAAGATCAAAGTTGTAATTATAACAAAATATAAAAAATAAATAAAAATAATCAAAGCAATAGCATTCTTTGCAGAAATATCAGCAGTAACTATGATCATTTGTAATACATAGGGGAATCCAAGCATAAACTCTTTAACCAATAGGAATAAGAATAATGTTAATGATGAACTTATGCCAGCATTAGCAGCAATGCTAATCAAAAAGCTTCAATAGAACCTATAGTAACAATTATGAGCAAATTTGTAATAATAACACAAATAAAAACCATAATGATAAAAAAACAATAATATCAATATTATTAGAATAAAGAAAAATAGCAACAATAAGAGCAATAATATCAGTAACGACCAAAATAGCAATACAAATAAGAAGTAACTATAAAAACCTCTTAAGCCATTCGAAAGAAGAATAATGCTAACGATGAAAATATCACTTATACCAGCAGAATCTACAATACTGAAGCAATAAAGCAATTATAAAACAAATATTATCATTAATTAGAAAAATTGTAATAATAACACTAATTGTAGCAATAATGACAAAAATAGTAATCATATCAACATTATTAGAAATAATAAAAAATAGCATAAGTAAGAGAATTATTAACACTAACGACAAAATAACAATAAAACTAAAATAGTAACTATAAAGAAGAAAGTTGTAATGATAACAAAAATGACTCCAATATCATTCATCAAAGCAATTGCATATTTTACAGAAATAGTACAAATGCCTACTGCAATTAAAAATAAATATTAACAAACTTCGAAAATTAGTAATACATAGGGGAATTCAACCAAAAATTCTTTACCCTTTAGATATAAGAATAATGTAAATTATGTAAAAATTACATTTACATGCAAAAGCACCAATACTAATCAAAAAAGCAATAATAAAACCAATATTAACAATTATGAGAAAAATTTTAATAATGACATTAAATGGAAATGCATTTATTACAGTAATAGTATAATATACCTGCTAAAATAAAATGAAATATTATCTTTTGCTACGAAAATTAGTAATACATAGGGGTCTTCAAGCAAACACTCATTACCCTTTAGATTTAAGCATAATGTTAATGATGTAAAAATAACTTATACAAGCAAAAGCAGCAATAATTATCAAAAAACAGTAATTATTACTATTTTGGTCATTATTGTTAATATTGCTGGCATTACGAATTTGCAGTTTTTATTTTTAATATTTTTTCGTTTGAATTACATTACTTTTTATTAATATCAGTAATAATTGTTAATACGCTAATATGAATGCAATGGCTTTTAATATTGGTGTTTTGGTGAAATAGTTACAATTTTGTTACTATTGAAATTTTAGTCTTTATTTTTACTATTGTTGTTCTATTCCTATTTTGATCGTTATTGTTACTATTGCTTCCTTCAATATTTCTTTCACTATTCTGTTACTGCTGATAATTGAAGGATATTTGTTAGTATTGCTGTAGTTACTACTAAGCATTATTATTACTGGCACAGTTTATAATATTATTGATTTCTTCCATTATTGTTACTTTTCTAATAGTATTGCTAATTTTGTCTTTTTTATTACTACTTTTGTGATGATTCTAATTCATTCATAATATTCCCAGGCTCTTATGTGCAATTTTTGTTTTTTATCATTATTGATTATGTAATCGCATCTATTTACTTTTTGTCAGTACTACAGAAATTTTTAATAGTTATGAATTGCTATTATAGTTCATATATTATTGCAGTTTTGCACATAATTATTACTGTCGGTTTTATTATTGCTCTTCTGGTTAGTATTGCTACTTTTGCAGTTATAATTTTTTTTTTCATCATTAATACTATTCTTTTTTTCTAGAGTCAAAAGAGATTGTATTTGAATTGACCTAAATAATTTATAATATTAGTAGATAATATTAATATTTATGTAAAGAATACCGAGTGCTTTGATTATTTGTGTAGGAATAATTTTTGTTATTACTAAAACTTTATTACAATTTTGCCAATAATTGTTACTATTGGTTTTATTATGTTTTATTATCAGAATTGTTGCTTTTACTGGCGAAAGGGATTTTTTTTTCATCATAAACATTATTCTTTTTCGAATGGCTAAAGATTTTTTTTTTTTTTTAGATCACCTATATATAACTAATTTTCGTAGCTGGTGTTAATATTTTTGTAAAGAAAGGAATTGCAATGATTATTTGCGTTGCAGATATTTTTGTTTTTATCAGGTTATTATTACAACTTTGGTCTTTATAGTTACAATTCTTGTTTTTATTGCTATTTTAGTCATTACTGTTAATTTTGCTTGCATTTCTGATACCAATAGTAACAATTATGAGCGAAATTATAACACTAATTGTAACAATAATGATAAAAATAACAATAATATCATCATTTTTAGCGTGAAGAAAAAATAGCAATAATAAGAGCAATAGTAACAATAACGACCAAAGTAGCAATAAAAACAAGAAGTGTAACTATAAAGAACTAAGTTGTAATAACAACACAAATGACTTTAACACCAATTTACAAAGCAACTGCATTCTTTAAAGAAAGAGAAACATAATCTGCTAAAATTAACAATCGATATCGATATTAACTACGAAATTTAGTTATACAAAAGGGAATTCAAGCATATATTCTTTCGCCTTTAGGAATAAGAATAATGTTACAGATGTGCAACTTACTTACACCAGCTAGAGCAGCAAAAGCTGATAAAAAAAACAATAATAAAACCAACGTAAAATTTATGAGCAAAACTGTAATAATTACACTAATTATAACAATAATGATAAAAATTGCAATAATATAAATTAAATTGTAATAATAACAATAATAGCTCCAACACCAATAATCAAAGCAATTGCATTCTTTACAGAAATGGTAATTTTATCCACTAAAATAAAAAATAAATCGGGGATTTCAAACAAAAACTCTTTTGCCTCTACAAAAAGAATAGCATTAATGATGAAAAATATCATTTATAACCGCAAAAGTAGCAATATTAATAAAAAAAAAAATACAACACTAAATCCATGTAATAGTAATTCCCAAAATATAAAAATATCTGTCAGTACTGACAAAAAAGTCAAAGGAGGTGATGATAAAATTAATAAAAAAAAAATAATAAAAATTGTAAAAAATTGCCTTTGAATAATAAGAGTATATTAGAATCATCATACAAGTAGTATTAAAAGAGACAAACATAGAACCAGTAACTATCTTTTTAGTAATAAATAGAACAATACTATCAAAGATCTTTTGATTTTCAGCAATACCTGAATAAAGAAAGAACCGTAAATGGTAGCAATAGTAATAATAACGACCAAAATAACAATAGTACAACAATAGTAACAATATAGACAAAGAATATAATAATAACTAAATTGTAACTATTTGGCCAAATTACCAATACTAAAAGCATTTGCATTCATATTAGTTATATTAAAATAATTGCTAATGTTAGTGATAAGTATGGCAATATAACAAAAATAATTTAAAAATAAAAAACAAAACTAAATAGTAATGAAAATGAAAATATATAAGCAATGCCAACAATATTAACAATAATGAACAAAATAGCAATACAAACAAGAAATATAACTATAAAGACCAAACTTATAATAATAACATAATAAAAACAGCAATAGTAACAATAACAATCAAAATAGGAATAGAACAACAATAGAAAAATAAAGGCTAAAATGGCCATAATAACAAAATTGTAACTATTTCACAAAAAGACCAATATTATAAGCAATTGCATTCATATTAGCATAGTAAGAATAATATCTAATATTAGAATGAAGAATGGTAATTCAAACCAATATAATTTAAAAATCAGAAAAAAACAAAATAGTAATGCAAATGAAAAGATATAAGTAATACTAGCAATATCAATCATAATGCCCAAAATAGCAATAAAAACCAGAATTACAACTATAAAGTCCAATATGGTAATAATAACAAAATGACACAGCAAATGTAACTGAAAGACCAGCAATCAAAGCAAAATAGCATTCTTCAAAGAATTATTAATACTAAATACGAATATTAGTAATATATAGGGAAATGCAAAGAAAATCTCGGTAACCATTAGAAATAAGATTACATTTCTTTTAATAATAACACTAATTGTAACAATAATGATTAAAACAGTAATAATATCAATAAAGTTGTAATGATAACAAAAATGACTCCAGCATCAAAGAAGCAAAGCAACTGCATTCTATTCAGAAGTAATAAAAGTATTTATTTAAATAAAAAAAATCGGGATATTGAAAAAAATTCTTTAGCCACTGAAAACAAGAATAAGATTATTCAGGAAAAAAAAATACTATTCTCTTAGTGCAGATAATTAAAGAATATTTGCTAGTATTTGACTATTGCTTCCTTCTACTTTGACTATTCAACATCAAAATGCTATTAAATTATTTTATATAATTTTGTATATTTATATATTTTTTTATTTTTTATTTTTTTTATATTTTTATTGTACTTTTTAATTTTTTCCATTTTCATTTTTGCCTCTATAACTATGACAATTTTTTTTTATAGGTATGAAAACTCGAAATCTAATGTTTTATCGCCTTTTAGAAAAAAATAATATATCCTATGCCTTTAATTTCTTAATCTTTTACTATTCGAAATGGAAATGCTATTAATAATTATTTTATATAATACTGTGTGCTTTTTATTTTTATTTTTCTTATTTTTTATTTTTTTATTTCTTTTATTTTAATTAAATTACTTTTTTAAAAATTTTTATATTTTAATTTTTGCCTCTATAACTACGACTAAAAATAATGATAGGTATGAAAACTCGAAATCTAATGTTTTATCGCCTTTTAAAGAATATAATATTTCCTATGCCTTTAATTTCTTGATCTTTGACTATTCGAAATTAAAATGCTCTTAAATTATTTTATATATAATTTTGTATATTTTGTATATTTTTTATCTTTTTTATTTTTTTTATTTATTTTTTATTTTATATATATATATATATATATATATATATATATATATATATATATATATATATATATATATATATATATATATATATATATATACCTAAATTGATTTGCACCATTGGTAACTTAATATATCCCAGAACCATCTCACAAATTAACATTCTTCGCCTTGTCTTTTTCTTAATCATCAACACTCTGTCCATTCCACTTGCCAAGAAATCCTTTCCTTCTCATTCCAAGTTTTGAAACCAGCCCCGTCTCAGAAAAGATTTAGAGCCATTTGAGTCCGGAATAGAACTGATCCCATGCCAGGCAAAGGAAGTGGCTAGCTCAGAGCGTGCCGCCACACGCTATGAACCCTCCAATTCCCAAGGCAGTGGCTGTCTCAGAGCATATCGCCACATGCTATGAACCCTCCGCTGCCATGCCAGGCAAAGGAAGTGGCTAGCTCAGAGAGTGCCGCCACATGCTATGAACCCTCCAATTCCCAAGGCAGTGGCTGTCTCAAAGCATGCCGTCACATGCTATGAACCCTCCGCTGCCATGCCAGGCAAGGGAAATGGCTAGCTCAGAGCGTGCCGCCACATGCTATGAATCCTCCAATTCCCAAGGCCGTGGCTGTCTCAGAGCATGCCGCCACATGCTATGAACCCTCCGCTGCCATGCCAGGCAAAGGAAGTGGCTAGCTCAGAGCGTGCCGCCACATGCTATGAACCTTCCAATTCCCAAGGCAGTGGCTGTCTCAAAGCATGCCGCCACATGCTATGAACCCTCCGCTGCCATGCCAGGCAAAGGAAGTGGCTAGCTCAGAGTGTGCCGCCACATGCTATGAACCTTCCAATTCCCAAGGCAGTGGCTCTCTCAAAGCATGCCGCCACATGCTATGAACCCTCCGCTGCCATACCAGGCAAAGGAAGTGGCTAGCTCAGAGCATGCCGCCACATGCTATGAACCCTCCAATTCCCAAGGCAGTGGCTGTCTCAAAGCATGCTGCCACATGCTATGAATCCTCCACTGCCTTTAATTTCTTGACCTTTGACTATTCAAAATGAAAATGCTATTAATAATTATTTTATATAATACTGTGTACTTTTTATTTTTATTTTTCTTATTTTTTATTTTTCTATTTGTTTTATTTTAATTTTATGTTAGTTTTTTATTTTTTATATTTTAATTTTTGCTTCTACAACTACGACTAAAAAAATTATAGGTATGAAAACTCGAAATCTAATGTTTTATCGCCCTTTAGAAAATATAATATTATTTCCTATGCCTTTAATATCTTGACCTTTGACTATTCGAAATGAAAATGCTATTATTAATTATTTTATATAATACTGTGTACCTTTTATTTTTATTTTTCTTATTTTTTATTTTTTTATTTCTTTTATTTTAATTTATATTACTTTTTTTTTACTTTTTATATTTTAATTTTTGCCTCTATAACTACGACTAAAAAAACTGTAGGTATGAAAACTCGAAATCTAATGTTTTATCGCCTTTTAGAAAATATAATATTATTTCCTATGCCTTTAATATCTTGACCTTTGACTATTCGAAATGAAAATGCTATTATTAATTATTTTATATAATACTGTGTACTTTTTTTTTCTTTTTCTTATTTTTTATTTTTTTATTTGTTTTATTTTATTTTTATATTAGTTTTTTTTTACTTTTTATATTTCAATTTTTGCCTCTATAACTACGACTAAAAAAATGATAGGTATGAAAAGTCGAAATTTAATGTTTTATCGCCTTTTAAAGAATATAATATTTCCTATGCCTTTAATTTCCTAATCTTTGACTATTCGAAATTAAAATGCTCTTAAATTATTTTACATAATTTTGTATATTTTGTATATTTTTTTATTTATTTTTTTTATTTTTTTTATTTTTTATTTTTTATGTATTTTTTTTTTAACCTAAATTGATTTGCTCCATTGGTAACTTAATATATCCCAGAACCATCTCACAAATCAACATTCTTCGCCTTTTCTTTTTCTTAATCATCAACACTCTGTCCATTCCACTTGCCAAGAAATCCTTTCCTTCTCATTCCAAGTTTTGCAACCAGCCCCGTTTCAGAAAAGATTTAGAGCCATTTGAGTCCGGAATAGAACTGATCCCATGCCAGGCAAAGGAAGTGGCTAGCTCAGAGCGTGCCGCCACACGCTATGAACCCTCCAATTCCCAAGGCAGTGGCTGTCTCAGAGCATGCCGCCACATGCTATGAACCCTTCGCTGCCCTGCCAGGCAAAGAAAGTGGCTAGCTCAGAGCGTGCCGCCACATGCTATGAACCCACCAATTCCCAAAGCAGTGGCTGTCTCAAAGCATGCCGTCACATGCTATGAACCCTCCGCTGCCATGCCAGGCAAAGGAAGTGGCTAGCTCAGAGCGTGCCGCCACATGCTATGAACCCTCCAATTCCCAAGGCAGTGGCTGTCTCAAAGCATGCCGCCCCATGCTATGAACCCTCCACTACCAGGGCCATACACAGAACCAGAACTATGCATACCATCATCAATACAACTCTTAACTTCTTCTTGGCGGTGCCAGTGCAAAAGGCCAGCATAGTGACATCATACGCATTTCTCTCAGCTTCTTCTTGCGGCTCTCTCGTTTCCATTCTTCTGAAGCGTTTTCACCCACGAAACATTTGTCGTCTTCACTCTCGCAGTCCTTCAACAAAGGGCACACAGTATATCACAGGTTCATCTTATAAGTCGGCATTGTTCGCATTTCTTCTTTTTCATCGTCAGCGTTATTAACTCTCAGTCCTCTGGAAATTGTTTCCTTTCTATAGCAAATTTTGCAGCAAGACCCGTTTTGGAAAATTTAGTCATATATCTGCATGTTCACTCGATATTCTTCTTGGGATAACTCTTTGCAAACCTGTCACAATTTTCGGCAGTAACCCCCACCGGTAGTTGATACCACTAGCAATGGCCACCACCACTAGTAGCAGAAGGTACAACAAATATCATTAGCCACTACCACCAGTGGCAACCACCACCACCACCACCAGAAGTAACAACCATCACTAGTGGTACCCGCTACTAGTAGAAGTCACCACGTCCGATCGCTTCAGGTTTTGCCAGTCTTCTTCTTCTTCTTGATAATATTTACATGGCTTTGCTTATTATCACGTGTCTTAACATTTTGGATTCCTTTTTCTTTTCCTTTTGATTAGTCCATATCTATTTTCCTCTATCTTATTTTTGCCTTTCGTAGGTTTTCCATCTCCATTTTCATCGTTTTCATTTTTTCTTTTCTCTTTCTGGATTCGGCTCTTATTTTTATCGGCTTTCTTTTCCTTTTTGCTGTTCTCTGTATTTGCGTTATTCTTTCGCTGCTTCCTTTGCTCTTTATCTATCTCCTTTTGCAAATTTTCTCGCGTCTGCATCGAACGTTTCAACCTCGAATTGATCTCTTCAAATGCGGCGTTTGCCGCATCTCTGTTACCCGTGATGAACATGTAGTCTTTCTTAAAGGTCACTTTCGGCACTCTTAGCTTGACGTCATATTTTCTTTCTAGGTCCCTCAGTGGCATCTTCGAGACGTCTGTGCGATATTTCCTTCTGAGAGCATACGCCATCTCTTTCTGGGTATAATCCACCTGACAATACCTTTTCATCTCTCTAATCGTTGCTTTTATGACCTGCTGTTTATGACCTTGCAGGGTGATGACGCAGTTTTCATCGTCAAAAGTAAATCTCACTCTCCTGTTGCGCGTGTCAAAGCACTCCTTCACTGCCTCGTAATCATCCAGAGACAAATTCAGCTCTTCTACCATCAGTTTGGGCTGAGCCTCTCTCATTTTCTCTTTGCTCTCGACTTTGCTCGTCTCGATTTCTGAAGGCACGTGGACAGGTGTCTCAACCTCTTTCGGTCCAGCATCTTCATTGTTCTGAGGATGTTGTCTTTCTCCGGCAGTCTCCACTGCCAGCTGCTTCCTCGAGTTTTCGAGGACCTCTTCTAACTCGTCTGAAGGCACGTGGACAGATGTCTCAACCTCTTTCGGTCCAACATCTTCATTGTTCTGAGGATGTTGTCTTTCTCCGGCAGTCTCCCCTGCCAGCTGCTTCCTCAAGTTTTCGAGGACCTCTTCTAACTCGTCAACAACTTGGTCTTCAATTTTATTACTGTCTGGATCAGCATTCTCGTTGTAGGGTACATGATTTTCTTTGTTTTGCACTTTGTTCCATATGCAGGAGATGATTAGTGCAAAACTCAAGCACGAAACCAAGGCCAGCAATATGTAGTTGGCAGGCGACTTCATCAGAAATGCTGGTAAAGAGTCGAGAACAGTTACCAGTTTTTTCAGCATTGGATGCTTCTCTGTTAATGGGAGAAGCCACCCTGCTGGAAGTTGAGGCTCTTTGTACTCGACCATCCAGTGTAGTTCTACTTTCTTCAGAGTGTTGTGAAGCCTTCTCGTGTTGATATGTTCATACCTGAATTTTTCCAAGGCTTCCTTTGCTAGTTGTAGTTCTTTTCTTTCTTGATTAATCTTGTTGCAGAAAAGTCCAAAAGGGACGAAAAATATGCTTGCGATGACCGAAGTAACAATGAATACTAGGGTAAAAGTCATTTTGGCAAACATACTCTTACAACACGGGAGCGCGAAGACAAGCATCACCATATCCAGGTTGGCATCCTCGCTGTTGCCAAATAGTCTTTTTGTCACTTCCTAAACGTATTTGTCAACGAGTCTTTTTTATCGTACAGTGCAGGATAATAGTCATGGAACAGAGAGAACTAATAGATATAAATGTCGATATATATATATATATATATATATATATATATATATATATATATATATATATATATATATATATATATATATATATATATATATATATATATATATATATATATATGTAACTAAATAGATACAGAAAAAGAGATTTAATATGCAGAGAAAAAATAGATAGATAGATAGATATATGGATGGATGGATGGATGGAGGGAGGGAGGGAAGGAGAGATAGATATAGCTAGCTAGCTAGCTAGATAGATAGAAATGTAAATGAATAGATGAATTCCGTAATGGAATTGATAGTGAAATTTTGGTAAGTCTCCCTTTGAGAGAAAAAGGGGTGAACACAAGATAGTGTGTAGCTGGGAGATTAAGGATGGATGCATTTCCACACGCCCTGCGAAGAACTAGATCACGATTCTATCAACTCCCGAGTCGAGCTCTCTGACCACTCGGCCACCTTGGTCTACAATCTTCTTCGTCTACATCTTTTCCCACTTTTATGTGGGGTCAGTGTTTCTGGCCAGTTTTCTCCATTTGTTTCTGTCCCATACCTCATCAACCAACAAACCTTTAGACCTCAGGTCGTCATTGATGCAATCCATCCACCTACGCTATTCTCTTCTCTCCTTCTGGTGTTTCCAGCTCTTCATATACTTCATTCAATGTCTCTGGCTTTGCTTTTGCTTTTGTTCTCCTTTCCTCCTTCTTTGCCTGTTTGTACTCTTCTTTATCCTGCTCCAGGCCTGATAAATCTGCCTTTTTCTTAGCTTCTTTCTGGTTCTTCACCCATTCTTGCACTTCCTCGTTCCACCACCATGCCTCTTTATCATTTGGGGGTTTCCTTCCGGATGAATTTCCAAGTACCTCCTCACCAACCCTCAAAATCACCTTACTATTCTCTGTCCACCATTCTTGTACATCCTCATGCAACCTTATCGCTTCCAACACTCTTCCCTTAAACATAGCTCTCAGCTCTGCATATTCCAATCTCCACCACTTCTATCTTTTTGTCCATCCTCGGCTTCTTACTTTTCCTACATTTCCTGGGTCTTCAATCAGATACTACTATCATATGTTGCACTGCTACACTCTCCCCATTTATTACATAATCTCCTTCAAATGGTCTCTCCTACATAATAATAAATCTATCTGGCTCTCCCTCCCACCACTACTGTATGTAATCAATCTGTTTTCCTTTTTCTCAAACAATGTGTTGACCAATGCCAGATCAAATGCTACTGCAAATTCAATCACTCTATTTCCCCCCTCATTTCTCTCGCCCACCCCCCCAGCCCCCATGAACTCTACCTATCCCAGCCCTCCCAATTCCCAAGTGGCCATTTAGATCTCCTCCCAAAATTACTCTCTCCCTTACAGGAATTGTTCTAAGCTCCTGGTCCATCTCCTCCCAAAATACATCCTTCTCCTCCGCTGTACAACCAGTTTGTGGGGCATAGGCACATACCTCATTGACTGCCGTTTCTCCCAGTCCCAGCTTTAAACTCATAATTCTGTCACTCTTTCTATTCACACCAAGTAAGCTTTCCTTCAGGTCTTTGGATAGTATTATTCCTACACCATTCCTCCCTTCCTCATTTGCTCCACTATAAAACAATTTGCAACCCTCACCCAGTTCCTCGCCTTATTTCCTTTCCACCTGGTCTCCTGCACACACAGCACTCCAATTCTCCTCCTCTCCAGCAGGTCCACCAATTCTCGCCCCTTCCCAGTCATCGTACCCACATTAAGAGTGCCCACCCGCAGCACCTCATCTGACACTCTCCCTCGAGCTTGCCTTTTAAACCAGCCCGCCCATGACTGGGTAGCCCTTGCTGTCTTTCCGGAGGGGTCAGGCGAAGCCCCAACGCGTCTCCTAAGGGGAACGCCCTAGTATGGTGACGATTCTCGTTTTCTGTACTGGCCATATTTTGGTTTGGCAAAATTTTTATGGCCGGATGCCCTACCCATTTACCCGACCTTGGGACCGGCACCAAGTTGAGGCTGGCTTGCCCCCTCAGTGGCTGGGTTTTATATATATATATATATATATATATATATATATATATATATATATATATATATATATATATATATATATATATATATATATATATATATATATATATATATATATATATATATATATATATATATATATATATATATATATATATATATATATATATATATATATATATATATATATATATATATATATATATATATATATATCAGATATAAGCTATAAGGTTGGATTCCTTTTAGCCTTCTGTGGTGTGTAGTTGGTAGCACCTTGACTTAGTAATTATAAGTTCTAGGTTCGAGTCCCGGTCGGGGTAAAAAATGAATCATGTTTTCACATATGTAATGTGCTTATTTGATTATTGTATAGCCCGAATGAGATTGGCAATTTAATTAAATGCGGAAATGAAGCCACGAGTGAGGTTGGGGAGTCTGTAATATGAACATGTGGCATTCAGATAGAATGCATTCATTCCTAAGTATAGCAGATATAAGCTATAAGGTTGGATTCCTGTTAACTTTCTGTGGTGTGTAGTTGGTAGCGCCTTGACTTAGTAATCATAAGTTCTAGGTTCGAGTCCCGGTCGGGGTAAAAAATTATTCATATATATATATATATATATATATATATATATATATATTATATATATATATATATATATATATATATATATATATATATATATATATATATATATATATTCCTAAGTATAGCAGATATAAGCTATAAGGTTGGATTCCTGTTAACTTTCTGTGGTGTGTAGTTGGCAGCGCCTTGACTTAGTAATTATAAGTTCTAGGTTCGAGTCCCGGTCGGGGTAAAAAATGATTCATGTGTATATATATATATATATATATATATATATATATATATATATATATATATATATATATATATATATATATGTATATATATATATATATATATATATATATATATATATATATATATTATATATATATATATATATATATATATATATATATATATATTAGGTACTTCTCGTATTCGAATTTTTGTTTATTATTCATTATAACATCTATTAAAATTGTCATCGTTTACGTCAGACAAAGGTCTCTTAAAACCACATATTCAATGCTATTAGAGTACATGTAATACATTTATGTATTACATGTGATTTTATTTTTAACTTTCGAGTGCATAAGTTTTTTATTATTTTCTCTTTTTTTTATTATTATTATTATTCATCATAAAGGCTCCTGTATTCATAACCATCTTAAATTGTTATCCAATGTATTTATTCGTTTTTCAATAATGGAGGCAGAGATACTCTTGTGTACACATTTTTAATAGTTGTTTATTTTTTTTTTCATATTCGTATCATACTTGTCATGTAAACTGGAAAAATAACTAAATTTATTTATGTATTTTCATATATGAGAACAAGAGATAGAAACCTCTGAAATAGGCAGAGTCGGTATTTAACTCCGACTGTCCATCAGTAGCGAGCGGTACGCGATATGAACCTGTCCAACGACCGCACGCAACACCACCCATTACAACTCATACCGTCATTTCGGGTTTTTACTGTTGTAGACCTAGTCGAAGTTGGCGGCTACGCCCTTATCTTTATTGCGCTTTACGCCGCAGGTAGTCATTACATGGACGCCGTCTGCGTATTTTTGCGTAGACTTTCCCATAAGGGTTCTATTTATATGTTTATTAATATATTTGTTTATTTTTGTGTTTATGAATTCTCTGCGCACGCACACACATTCAAACACGCACGCACATTCAAACACGCACACACATACATACGTATATAGTTATTAACATATGAAAGCTATAAGATGGTGAACTTTGCTAAAAGTGAAGTCTGTGTTTCCTTTTCTTTATTTTTTTATGAAAGAAAAAGTAATATATCAATATTAGCTTCCGAAGGTGCTGTTTTACCATTACTCCATATATCGAATGGTGTTATTACCGAACAAAGTGAGTTGATACTATTAATGCACTCCTGTGTCCTTCTCAGCCTTTAGTAGTGCTGGTATAGAGATGCTCTTCGAACTATCTTGAGGAATCGACC
>JAXCGZ010002938.1:12500-22500 GCA_037179515.1 Halocaridina rubra | reverse complement strand
TATTGACTAGAAAGCAAAGAGATTGGGAAGTCTAAGCCAAATTACAAGGGCAGTGTATACGCTGTGTCAAAAGGAACCAGAGTTTTACATTCGACTATAGAGCTAGACAATCTATAAAAATGTACCTCTCAATTCATGCTTATTTAGAGACATTGAAAGGTCCCAACGTGTGCAAAGTTCCTAGATACCTAGCTTGCTCTCTAGAACAAAATCTAACCATGAATGACATCAAAAATAAAAAGTAGGCCACGAAGTCTTTAGACTCTTCCATCTCTAATGCAACTTCTTGGCATTCTGTGGCAAGAATTCTTATAATGGCAGGGCTCCATTCAGCCTCAAAATTAAGACCAAAGTGGAATAACACAGTTGTCAGATATCACTTCAAACATGTTTATGAAGTGACGCAACATTACAAAAACTGCCAAAAATTTGTGATTAGCGGTCACTAGCCAGTGCAAGCAACTATATAAAATGAAAGAGAAATGCAGACTCAGAATCATCAGGCCCAGAGAAATTAAGTAATTATTTACCTTGATCTTTTCTTAGTAAGAGACCTACTTTACGAGTAAAACATACACAGATGGTGAAATATTTAAATGTTCATTAGATATTAGTAAATGTGCTTCTTTGATAGAACTATTACAAATTGTAGGCAGCACTACAGTCATTCCAAACTGTATTACTTTGGGAAATATAGTTAATAGAGGAACATGTAGTTTTCCCCTAAATAAATGTATCGCGAAGGAATGTTTATTAGATAATGTAGAATATTCATGTAAAATTTCAATTGTTGATTCATGCAATCTAAAGAGCATTAGCATGAGCACTGGCTCTGAAGATATGTCGATATTAAGATTGACTTTTGTAGTGATAATGATATTCCTAAAACAACCACTAGAGATGCATAAACTCATATATTTTACAGCTGTTAAGCTACATTAATACATGTTCTGTCTCAAGTGTCTGAAGAGAGTAACATATTTGCAAGTACTGCTGAAGATGTTGATATTGCACACAACACTTCCCAAACGTCACCTATAGAGGTGGATAATTACATGGAGAATTAACAGTTATATTTAGAGCCAGGATATTATATATAAGATTTGATGGAGAGTATTATTTATTTTATTTATTTTATTAATTTATTGCGCCAAGGCGTCAGACATTACATGAATTCATACAAATAATGCTTCAAATGGATACAAAACCAAGAATAGAACATAGTTTACAGGGAGGTGTACACATTGATAAAACATTGCTGCATACTAACACACAACTCACAGTATGGCAGCACAGAGTACATTATATACAAAAGTAAAGCTCAGAGAAACACAGAATACACAAACAGAATTATATAGCAACATAAAGAAAATATATGTATAATTCAATATAATTAACGGCCACCAAAGTGAGGATAACGAGCAAGAATAACATCAAGGTTGTCATCATTAAGTAAAAATGAGCAGATCTGTATTAAGTTCTGACCTCGTGGTAAAACATCTCTCACTGTGGGGCACTGAAGACAATAGTGGTCAAGAGTGTTAGCATTAGGACGGTCGCATAATTTACAGGAGGTGTACTGTGGCATATCTAGAGTCTGGGAGACCTGCCATAAAGGCCGATACCCCATTCTGAGCCGAGCACTAACTACATTGCTTTTCCGCACCATTAACCCGCGTCTGCGATACTTGTAGCGACTGTGAAGAAAGTGATCATGGTGCTGTATGGACACACTGTTGGCCCTCTCCGTGTCCCTGCGCTGGACAGTCATGGCAAACCCAGCTGAGTAGATGATGTTACGTAGGCATCGGAGGGAGGGTTCAGCATCCACAGCATGCCCATCCACAATACAGGCCGCCTTGTCAAGACGATCCGCTGTGTCATTGCCAGCCAGCCCAATGTGAGAGGGCGTCCATACAAACGACACAACAAGAGAAGCATCCTGAGCGGCCGCGAGGCGACATAGTATATCTCCCACAGCACGGCCACAGATGGGTCTTGGCGAGGATAGGGCTTGTAGGGCCGATTGGGAGGCACAAATTATTACCCCATTCACTCGTCGTCAAACAAGGAGAGTCACGGCATCCAAAGATGGCATTCAGTTCACAGTAGGTGGAGCTCGACGAGGTGGGTAGTCTACGGCCAATCCATGAATCAGCCGGCACAGGCGGCTCCATGGTGGGGGAAAACACAGCACATGCCGCTCTCCCATCTGCTTGCACAGAACCATCAACATAGACGTGGTGTGCTGCAGGGACAGACGTGGACACATCAGCGATAGTCTCCAGAGCTAACTATCTCTGCAGGGGGGGATAGACATCCTTCGAGGTCGGTGTATATGTGACAGCGGGGAGGGGGACACGCCAGGGTGGTAAATCTGGGACAGCCGCCTGCACAGGCAGGTCGATGTCAAGGCCACGGAGAATGCCACTCACCACCCTGATAAGGTTATGACCTCCTGCTCGAAGTGGGAGCCTGGGTGCGTCTGGATCCAGGGACGTCCTCATGACAGCAGAGAAGTGATATAATATATAATTGCTATGTTCACCATGCATGTGTATGAACTTATAATTTTGATAAATAATTCCTATTGGATCACGCTAATATTTTCATGTTGGAGCATTTCAGTTGATGCAGAATCGCGATAGGTAGATGGCCTTCTGATAATTTGCTATCAGTTTAACTAATAAGGATTTCTTGTTTCTAATCAACACGGTTGTTAAAGAATATTCTGAGCTTTTTGCAAGTGATGATGACCATACAGGTAAAAGTACATTTATACCTTTTCTATAGATACCACTACCATTGACGGCAAATTTCCTATTTCAATGCAACCAAAAGTAGATTCACAAATGAAAAAAAAAATGCAAAGTAATAACATAATTGAAGTTAATAAATATTCCTAGTATTCCCTGTTGTGCTTCTTAAGAGGCAACATCGAAATATTCTTATATGTACTGATATTCATAAGCTCAACCATATAACAAAAGGGGAATCATTTCAACATCTTGTGATTTAAGAAATTTCATGCAGATTACAATGCATCTAGATATTTTCTACATTTGACGTAAAGGAAGGATATCATCAGATAATTTCAAATGAAGAAGCATACCCTGTAAATTACAAAGCTTTCCAGTTTAAAACACTTCTATTTGCATAAAAGATTGCATTTACCCATTTTTCCAGTCTATACTTACTTCTAATATCAGATCTTATTGGCAATATTTTGATATATGTAAGAAATATCAATGAACATGAGAAAATTCAAACTATCATCTAAAAGATATTGCAAAAGCATAAACTTAAAGTAAAATGGCAGTAATATTCTTTATTCAAAAATAAAGTTGATTTTCATGGTCGCTTGCTGATCAATAATGGGATTTACCAGTTGCGTAACAGATTAATGTAACTTTATGAAATTGCATGCCCAAAGAGATTGAGAGAAGTACAGGCAGTCAGACTTATTAATGACCCTTCTCTTACTTTTAATCTGAATTATCTTTCTTTTCGCTGTAAGGTATTGTCCCATTCTATTTTCTATCGCTACTACTTCCATCGTTGCTCTGATGAGTTGGCAAGTTACATCCATCCCAGCTGCCGAGTTTGCATATTACTCGCCAAGCGTCCTAGTCTCACAGATACTGTGTGGAGATTTGTAGCTCGCGGATTGGTTGGTGCAGCGACTAGTTCTTCCCATCTATCTCCAGAGTCTTGAATTCTCTTCCTCCTTCTGTCTTTCCTAAGTCTTATAACCTATTTTCCGTCAAAAAGCGGATCTATCGTCATCTCAGGGCCTAATCCTCCATATCTCTAGGTCCTCAGTACTTTGACTATTCTTTCAGTCTGTCCTATTCCTATGTGCATTATCTCTGCCTTGTCCATAATTTCTTTTCCTTCGTCTTAATGTTTTCCTGGTGCCAGGGCCTTTATTGATGAGGTTTGTTTTTTTTGCCTGTTCAGGTGTCACACTAAAAAAGAAAAAACTTTCCTTGGTATCTAGGAAAGCATTTATCTAGACATTAGATCCCCTGAGAAAAGAAAAAAATATTCCATATATCAATAAATATGAAAAAAAATATTGAATGATTTGAAGAATTTAATTTCTTCCAATTTAATATATGTTATCAGAGCATTGACAGAGCCTCTTGTGAAACTTGTAATTCTTACAGTAGCTCTATAAGTGGTGTAGTGTAAAGAACTGATAATATTGGCAAAGAAAGACTGAGATTGTTTGCATGCTGCGCTGTGGAAAACAATGTCATTTGCATTGCATACTCATTCTTACTTCTGCTTAGGTCTGTTCATTTGCACTATGTGTTAGTTTCCATTTATTAGTCTAACCAACGAATTGAGAGATATATTTTTATACAGGTGGAGTTTAATAAAATCTTTTGCATGCTTGCTTGGAGAAAGTTGTGCAACCACGAAACGAATTTCATTCATTCTCCTTCTCAAGCCAAGTACATTACTCTCCCTATACAAGACGGTGGACTTTTTGAATAGAATGCTTACTTTCCACTAGGCGACATCCATGCACCCTTACCTTATGCCTGCATCACTATGCTGGCCCAGTGAAAAGCATTGCTCTCTCAGTACGCTGTTCAGCCAATGGAAGCTCTGGTCTATCTACCTAGGCTGTTTTCCCCACTGGGGGGTAGCGGACATCAAAAAAGAAACAATACGGGGATTACTTTGCTCTATGGGCAATGATGATGGACCTAGCGACCATTCAGATGGCACTGCTGAAGTGCCACAAACCATCCTCCCGGCTCTTTCACAACCTCTGTCGCTTCATAATTCCAACTCCCTTACTGCTCCTACCACAGGGCTACGTCTGTAAGATACAGCCCCGTGGGAAATTACTGCATTCATACACATCTCCCTTACCTTTGTATAGAGGCACTATACAAGCAATCACCCATTCCACTGGCACCATTGACAATAAAAAGTATATATTAAACACTCTCACTAACCATTCCAATGCAGTCACACCCCCTTCTTTCAACATCTCCTCTCTCACATCATCCATTCCAGGTGCTTTACCTGCTTTCGTTTCAGAAGTTACTTTCATCTCCTCTTTTGTGATCGCTCTCATTTTCATCTCCCAATACTGGCACTTCAACACCCCCCCACTGCCATTATAGCAGCCTCTCTATCTTCCTCAACCTTCAGTAACCACTCAAAGTATTCTGCCCATCTTTTCCTTGCATCATTCCCTCTTAACATCTGTCCATTCACATTTTTCACTGTCTCTTCCATCCTCGATCCACCCTTCCTTACTCTCTTCACTTCTTTCCAAAACTTCTTTTTATTTTCCTCATATGACCTACTAAAACCTTGTCCCCACCTAACAATCGCCAACCTCTTCTCTTCCTCTACCTCCCGCTTCGTTTCCACATTCTTCTCCCTATATCTTTCATACTTCTCCTACTGTCACACAGCAGCCATTCCTCAAAAGCCCTCTTTTTCTCTTCCACCTTCATTTCACCCCTTCATTCTACCACTTGCTGCCCCTTCTCATGCCACCTCCAACAAACCTCTTCACACACACAACACTTCCATGTTCCACAAAGTCTTCTTTCATCAACCCCCATTCTTCCTCTAACTCCCCAACTTCTCTTTCTTTCACCCTGTCATATGCCACTCTCAACCTGTCCTGATATCCCTGTCTCTTTTCTGACCTTTTCAACTCTTCCACCTTCACCACATCCCTTCCGTAATCCCCCTACTCTATTTCCCCATTCTTTTGCTACTACCACTTTTGCTTCAACCAAAAAATGATCACACATCCCAGCAGCCACACCCCTAAATGCATGCACATCTTTCACTCTACCAATCATGCTCTTTGATACCTACACATAATCCATCAATGGTCTTTCTTTTACTCTTCCATTTGCCACTCACATCCATGTATACTTATCTATTAACGTCTTGAAAAAACTATTACTTATCACCAACTCTTGCTCCACACATATATCTAACAGTCTCTCGCCACTCTCATTCCCACCTGGTACCCCATACTTTCCTACAACACCTTCTACCTCTCTATCACCCACTCTGGCATTCAAGTCACCCAACACAACTACATAGTTCCTTCTATGTAGGAGGTGTTGTAGTTAACTCATTCTTGAATTCGTCCCACTCTTCCTCACATCTCTCACATCCTGGCTCATACGCTCTAGCAAAAGCCCAACATTCCCTACCCATCCTAACCCTCAGCCACATCAGCCTAGATAACACTTCTTTCCATTCCACTACCTTATTTACAATCCATTCACTCAGCAATAAAGCCATACCTTCTCTCACTCTCTCCCTTTCAACCCCAGACGCCCTACCTCTTACATCACCAAATACCACTTCTCCTTTTCCTTCATCTTCATCTCACACAATGCCAATACATCCATCCTCCTCCTACCAAACATATATCCAATCTCACATCTTTTGCTCTCTATCCTACTAGAAGCACGCACATTTAGACACCCTAGAACTAGAGTTTAGGGAGAAGCTACTCTCCCCTCTACTCCCCTTCTTCTTTGACGTCTCGTGGGAGCTTAATACAAGGGGATTCCCAGTCCCCTCGCCCCGTCCACTTTTAGTCACCTCTTACAACACGCAGGGAATACATTGAGGCTATTCTTTGATATTGTGCCCCCCAGAACAGGGCACTGCCCGCCACCACAGGGCACTGGTAGGTAGGAGTAAGTGTAGATGTTGTCACACATTCTCATTCACACTCGTTTCCCCAACCTCTGCAGCTCTCAAACTCTCGCGGGATATGCCTGAGTAATGATCACCAGTGTCTCCCAGATGACTTTTCAACTGTTACCTTGTTTGGTCAGGACAGATCTATGTTAAGTCTTCCTTTAGTTTCGGTTCTTTTCCTATGTGTACACTAACACCGAATATTCGAGCTTATTTGTTACTCAGATTTAATTATTCACTTACATCTGACTGGTCACAGCACTTCCCAACTCTATTTCTCTTTGCTTTCTTTCTCATCATTGACTATTATTTCAGCCCGTCATTTAATGTTTATCATTCTCTTATTTCTGCCCAGCCCTTAAGCTTCTACTTTTTCTGAAATGCTCTTGCACGATGAGGGCATTTTTTCCCCGTCCTGGTATCACATTCATAAAAAAAAACTTGCATGTTTCATTCACCGATGGCTTGTGAGAGTTCACTTTCTTCTCATATGTCATCAATGACACATGATGTAAGCATACTAAGAAGCAAGGCCTCGAAAAGTACGAATAAATGTGAAATGAATATTGATTCAAATGTAAATATGATACATTTGCATGCAAGTTGTCATGATGTTGAGGAAAAATGTTTGATTGAATGACCTAGAGAAGAATTTATAAATTATGAAGTATAATGGGTTATAGAAGAGAGTGAAGAAGGCATACGTAAATAATATTGCAGAATTCTTAAAGGAATGTCACTTTCCGTGGGGACAGTTTTGTATGATAGGACTTGGTAGATTACAAAATGGCTTTTCCTAATAACTTTGTTAAACAAGCATTTTACACCCTGCCATGAACACCCAGTTGCAGGACATATAGATGACCTGGGAACAATTCAGAGATTCCTAAATCTATTTTTTGTCTTGGACTAAGTAAACATATAAATACCATGTATGTAAATGCTTTCCTATGAGGTAGGGGGTAAACTACTACCTCCGTGATCCCCTGTGTGTTGGAAGTCGACTAAATAGAGCGAGTGAACCGTGAATTCCCTCCCCCGTATTTTCTTCCCACAAAAAATCAAAGTATTTTGCTTTGATACAGCCACCTTCCTTATAATGGGGAATGGATCTTGTATGTATATAGATATATGTAAATGCTTCAAAGTATGTAAGCAGATGACAGAATGTCAAAGTTAAATAGAAATGGGTTATTGTGGCAGATTTAGTATATCCTTTACCGAAGATCCATAATACTCTTGTATATATATATATATATATATATATATATATATATATATATATATATATATATATATATATATATATATATATATATATATATATATCTATATCTATATATATATATATATATATATATATATATATATATATATATATATATATATATATATATATATATATATATATATATATATATATATATATATATATATATATATATCTATATATATATATATATATATATATATATATATATATATATATATATATATATATATATATATATATATATATATATATATATATATATATATAAACTCGCTTTGCTCAATGAATTTACCAGGCACCATTCATCATGGCCCTTTAATGAAAAATCTGTATACTCTTTTGCTTATGTATTTTTCAAACTTACTTAGAATTTTGGCTTTTTCTTAGAAATTATTGGTGATGGAGGAGCTAAATTCATAAATTCAGTCTTAATGTAGTTCACAGAGCTTGCAAGTACAGTCCATGAACAATTACTTGCTTATAGGCTACAGGGCAATGTCTAACTTGAATATAAAAGTGCTGCCACCTTCTATGCACTTAGACATGTTTGACCCATTATCTGAGGATACTATTATTAAAACCACGAAACATGCTATTAATTTGCTTTTCATAATACTTTTGAAGACTCACCTTATTTGACAGTCTTTTAGGAAGATTCCAGAGCACCATGCGAAGGTTTCATTTTCAAGAACTGTTACCTGCATATGGCACTGCTAATTGTAATGTTTTTGTCAAATATATGGCTAGAAATACTTATGAATTTCCCTCAAGAACGTCCTTCAGAGCTAAAGATACGGATCATATATAAAATATGATCTTAGGTATAAGGCTTGTAATGCTGATTATAATAATGGTGACAGAGTGTATGCTCAAAAACATTATGCAGAAAATAAGTTGCGTCATTGTATAAAGATCCTTTGTCGAAGTCTTTATATCAGGCATATTGATTGGACTTTGAGACATTTGTAAATTTTGAAAGAAAGGAACATACATTCTTGCATATTTATTCTGTATTAAAAGAAAGAGCCATGAGTTCTCATCATAACTCATATGCTGGTAAGGGCTATCTCCTGTCCAAGAAATTGGGTAAGCACATGTCTACATGGAAAAATTACATGGGACAGACACCACATTTATCTGCACCATCCTCATATTTCTCTCCTCTTAAATATCTTTATTCCCTTATACTTAATCATTTTATTCCATCTTATTCCCATGTGTATATGCATTAGAAACGAGGCACTTAATGAGGAGTGTAAAATTTTTACCTTGATATTATTGTTATAATTGTTATTATTGATCTTGGGATTATTGGTACTATTATTATTATTATTGGTATTATTGATATTATGAATATTCTTTGTATTTTCGTTATCTTTACCATAATATGTAAATGAGAACCTGCTTACTGAAATTATAATAAATAGATGAGAGTTGTCTGCCGAAGTTATTGCTGCCAGTGGCAGGAAGTATATTATAACTGAATTACTAGTTGTTTTTCCACCGAGCCAGTTGTTGTCTTCTCCTATTATAGCTTGCTAAGTGAATAGGCTTTCCAAATGAAAAATGTCTGAGCATATTTAAGTATTGCAAAGTATTGGCTTGATATTTTACTATAATTATTATCATAACTATATGTGTCCCTAGCAGTCATTAGATTTCCATACTATTCTGAGCTAGTGGAATATATATCTAGCATGATACATCTTAATTTTTAATATTATATTGATGACGATTTATTCTACTGAATATTTTTCACATGTATCTTGTAAACCCTATAAAACAAAGGATCTTTACATACTATAAGCAATAGATCCCCGACTTGGAAAGAAAAAATCTTCTTGTTTCCGCATTCCCAGAAAAGGACCGCTTGTTTCTTACAATGAGGTACTTTTAGCTAACACAGAAAATTTCATAAAAATGCACCTTTGAAATTATATCAGTCGTGGTGTTTATTTTTAAATTGGTCTGGTGGAAAAAACGGTGTATGTAGGTGCTTAGCCCCCACAAAAATGCAAGTAATAG
>JAXCGZ010002938.1:0-2500 GCA_037179515.1 Halocaridina rubra | reverse complement strand
GTAAAATTTTCCCAGTTGGCTTTGCAAATATTTCTTGTTAACCACAATTTAATGAATGCATACCGTATTTATCTTGCTAATTCTTCATATGTTGGGGATAAAGTGTTTTGAGTTATAAGTTGCAAATACCTCAAAAGGTGGTTTTGCACCCTTTTTTTTCATTGCATAGTTCTTGATAACTAAAAGTGAATGAATACTGTATTTATCTCGTAGATTCTTCCTTTATCCTAAATAGAGTGTTACCATATTAATTATTAATCAGTAATAAGCATTGCAACTTTTGTGGTTGCCCACAATTTAAGGAATACATACAGTACTGTATTTGTCTTGCTTAATTTTCATTTATTGTGAATATATTGTTTTTCTTTAAAACCAGTAAAGAATTAATGGTTTTGTATGCTATTATGGTAGCATAAATATTTCTGGTTAGCTGTGAATAACCAATATATATTCATCCAGTAGAATGACATTGGAAACTCATTATATGTGTGCTCATGCTTTCAGTTTCCCATTATAAACAGTGTGTCATTTCTGTTTCTGAAATTGCAGTGTCCTGTATTCTACTCTGCCTGTGTGACAGAGGTAATCATCGAGTTGAGGCCAAAGTCTTGGCATACGTCCGTGGTGCCGGGAAACGAAATCGTACTCACCACCTCCGGGATTCGAGGCAGCATTTCATAAAATTTTATTTGAGAAATTTAACTCAATTCTTTTAATGTCATTGCATTTCCAAAATTAAAAGAAAGTTGAATTCTGAGTTTCATTTAACCGACTAATGGTAATAGAGATGGGGTGTTCAAGTACAAATATCTGTCCTGTCTGTTTGTGAGCTCTTAACCGAGCTCGGTACTTTGAGTCCCCTTAGTAAAACAGAATCTTAACAACCCACTAGCACCCTAAACCCCCACAAGATTTGGCGCCCGAACAGGGACCCGAACAGACAGACTGATTTTATAAATTTATTTTTATTTTGCTTTTTAACATTGCACCTGAAACCCGATTACCATTGGCTCGATTATTGAAATGAATGAATCTTAGGCTGCACACGAAAATTTTCGCGCTAGAGACGTTGCGGATAAGAAATTTCTTTATTTTCAATATTGATTATGGTAACTAATATTTTCTTGTTTCCCATGTGGTAAACAATATTTCAGGAAATCTACATGAGATTATGTGGTAACAGACTTTAAAAATTTTGCATGACGAGAAGACGTGTTATATAAAATTTCATTTATTTGCGTGATAAGATTGAGTTTTAAAGCATTCGTGTTTTATATATCCGTTAAAGGGTGATACTTGTTAGGAATTGGGAGAAAGCATATTAAGTATTTTTGCTTATAATTGTGTTTTATATTCAAGCATTGACTGCTCATAGATTGGAAGAAAAACTTTGGTGTCATTTATCGAGCCTAGGCTAAGCCTTTCATGTGTCTGAGTTGTCACTTGAAAATAAATTTTCTCATTACTAGTAGAAATGTGTAATCTGGCTGCCTAGTAAGCTGTTAGCTTATCGTTGGTGTATTTTGCATAGGATGTGTGCCCTTTTGGTAACACTCCAGAATTTTACTTACGACATTTTATTTGTGGGTACTGCCATATACGCGCTCATACGCAGGCACGACCGCGATACTGTACTTGTTCGTATTACTTACGACATTTTATTTGTGGGTACTGCCATATACGCGCTCATACGCAGGCACGACCGCGATACTGTACTTGTTCGTATTACTTACGACATTTTATTTGTTGGTACTGCCATATACGCGCTCATACGCAGGCACGACCGCGATACTGTACTTGTTCGTATTACTTACAACATTTTATTTGTGGGTACTGCCATATACGCGCTCATACGCAGGCACGACCGCTATACTGTACTTGTTTGTACTCTCAGGCACTGGGTGCTAGTCGGTAAAATTCGTTGTTGCTCATTCCTTTCATTTGCACCATAACTGCAGGTACTGCCACGTATTGCTGTTAAGCAGGCACGACTGCCATTCTGTATTACCAGTGTTTCATACACTGTTTTGCAACATTTTGTTGCTGTTGCACTTGATTGTGTTGCTCATTCCTTTCATTTGCACAATAACCGCAGGTACTGCCACATATTGCTGTTAAGCAGGCACGACTGCCATTCTGTATTACCAGTGTTTCATACACTGTTTTGCAACATTTTGTTGCTGTTGCACTTGATTGTGTTGCTCATTCCTTTCATTTGCACAATAACCGCAGGTACTGCCACATATTGCTGTTAAGCAGGCACGACTGCCATTCTGTATTACCAGTGTTTCATGCACTGTTTTGCAACATATTGTTGCTGTTGCACTTGATTGTGTTGCTCATTCCTTTCATTTGCACGATTACCGCAGGTACTGCCACGTATTGCTGTTAAGCAGGCACGACTGCCATTCTGTATTACCAGTGTTTCATACACTGTTTTGCAACATTTTGCTGCTGTTGCACTTGATTGTATTTTGAGTCACTTTTATGGTGAGGTTTT
>JAXCGZ010002937.1:17500-20000 GCA_037179515.1 Halocaridina rubra | reverse complement strand
CGTGTGTGTACATCATCTGATTCTATCTCTTGCGGTCAACACGAACCAACCCCATATCTCACCTGGATAGCTTCCTACAAAGTTCTTAATGAGGCGGCCACTGTCCCACCGCCAAGAGCTTGACAACTGGCTCAGAAAACAGGGTCCTTTGGTACTCTGTTAACAGAGGCCATTGTTGACAGAGAATAATGCTGTCATGACATATCCCGTACAAAGGTGCTCTATCATTAGTGTGGTCTAGACTAAGCCGTCTAATCCTCTTTACAATTTTCAGGTGGTTTACTGCTATTTCACAACACGGAGAATGACTTGAGTGATTAAAAAAAAATTTAATACCTCTCACTGATACAATATGTGTACATTCCTTAAGGTTGTACCTTTGTGGAGACATATGACAGTCTTATAATTGAATTATTAATGTTGCAATAGCATTAGTTCTGTAATAAAGTATTTAGTCGCTTTTATATTAATGGTTTTATAAGTGGTTAAAGTACCTCTGACAGCTTGGCCAACGCGTTAAATGCAGTTCTATGAAATAAAGTACGAGTAATTTGATAAACTTCTAACTCACAGAATATGTCATCGTGAGAATATCTTTTTCAAATTGTGCTCCTATTGGTGATACAAGTAAAAATTTTCCCCCGAGTAGTAAAATCGAAATGTTCTAGATGAAATGTCACCAATGAATGACATATTCTTTGAGGAATTTCTTGGTAGTCAATTTACCATGGGAATACTTTTTGCAAACATCCTCAGAATTCACAGTATATACTCCAGTATCTAATAGCCCAGAAGGCCAACAAAGTGTCTTCTTTCCACAAAGTGTCCATTTACCATTTGGTTTTGGTCACTGCTAAGGAAGCTAGCCAATGGAGCCTGACAAACGGAGTCAAACGACCCAACAGAGAGGGGCCACTGTCCGTTTTGTGTGTGACAAGGCGCAAACAACTCAACTACTCGGTTCCCTGGTGATATTTGTATTGTGATGGTCATAATGAGGGTGATGGGCTGTGTCAAAGGGCCTGTGCGGGGGTGTTGGTTTCTATGCGGTTACCTTTTACACAATAGTTGAAACCCCCAACACCATGGAAGAGGATTTTCCGCGTTTCTCGCTTGTTCTTAAATCTCAGTGTAAACAGTAGACTTTTGGATGAATTGTGGTTAGCTGTAAAATTGGAAGTAGGGAATCTTACTTAAGACTTAATATGAGATATATAGAGCCATAATAGTTATAGCTAAACATAAGGAATAGCCTGTCCTATAAAGACCACGAGTGGTTCTAGAATTCACTAAAAATTCCAGAGATCACTGGTCACTTTTCTTTCGGAAGTTCCTCTCAATGGCGCGAATGATTCGGGCTGGTTTCCATTGTCGTCCTTTATGAAAGGATAGTTGGACGGTTTCCTTTTGGTGGTCAGCTGGATCCCTTGTATTACCCTGACCCTATAGTGACCTAGGTCATTTAGGGCGTGTTAGGTCATCACTACATCCAGCCGAATGTTTCCGAATCGTATTTGCTGTACTCGTATATCTTCGTAGATGTTATAAAAGTTACATTGACATATTTATGAATATAATTATTATATGATCATGTTGATTTCTCTAATATTTCTTTTTTCTTTTCATTTTCTTACTTTTCCTCTTTTAGGATATGCTGATTTTCGTGTTTTTCATTTTATTTATTTCTGGTAATGAGTTTTGTCCGATATTTCTCTTGTTGGGTATTTTCACTGTTTATACTGTTCCTGGTCCTCACCATGTTGGCAAATTTTGTTGAAAGACAAGTGTTATTTATGTATTTTTCTTATTTCATATCACATTTCTTCTTTACCTACACCTCTTGATTCAAGACAGAATCTTAGCTTCTCTTATTACTTTGGCAAAACACTTCACTTTTAAGTAATAAGAAATATATACGATTTTCAGTATTACCAACTAATATTGTTTTAAACGAAAATTACGTTTTCTTTTGGATAAATTCCCGTTTACCGTATTCTGATTTGTATCTAAAAAAATTTTATCTTTCCTTCTAAAAGTGAATACATTTTAACATGAATATATTTTTACTGATATTTTAATTGCATTTTTTGCATGTCATTACATTTTTCCCTGAATTCTGTTTGATATTAGTATAGCAACGTATTTTCTTTTTCTTCGAAATAATTTTGAAATATGCTAGAAATTTTTCCTGCCCTTTTAATTGCCTCTAAAAATTCAAGAATTTTTACCTCGTAAACTCGACATCGCATAAAAATGAGTAAAGTATGAATGTCAAAGCGCATTTCGGATATATTTTTTCATTCTTTCGTATGTCACATATGAAAAAAAAATAAAAGCAGAGTTTTTTTTTTAAAGCTACTCAGAATTTTTCAAACTCCTGCAAAATAGGAGAATCTTTTGCTCCAGTGATATATGAAATAGAAAAATGTCCATTTTTTTAGGAGGCGAGGGGGAGCTCGCACGAAAACGCTGATGTGTTCTGTATTTTCCTTTTGATTTA
>JAXCGZ010002937.1:12500-15000 GCA_037179515.1 Halocaridina rubra | reverse complement strand
CATGTAGCCAGCAACACAGGTTCGGTTGCCCAAATATTCAAGATTTTTTGATGGTCAACTATATATATATATATATATATATATATATATATATATATATATATATATATATATATATATATATATATATATATATACGTGTATGTATGTATGTATGTATGTATGTATGTATGTATGTATGTATGTATGTATGTATGTATGTATGTATGTATGTATGTATGTATGTATGTATGTATGTATGTATGTATGTATGTATGTATGTATGTATGTATGTATGTATGTATGTATGTATGTATGTATGTATGTGTGTATGTATGTGTGTGCGTGCGTGCGTGCGTGCGTGCGTGCGTGCGTGCGTGCGTGTGTGCGTGTATGTATGTATGTATGTATGTATGTATGTATGTATGTATGTATGTATGTATGTATGTATGTATGTATGTATGTATGTATGTATGTATGTATGTATGTATGTTGTATGTGTATGTGTATGTGTATGTGTATGTGTATGTGTATGTGCGTGTGTGCGTGTGTGCGTGTGTGCGTGTGTGCGTGTGTGCGTGTGTGCGTGTGTGCGTGTGTGCGTGTGTGTGTGCGTGTGTGTGTTTAAACAGTTTCGATTTGAACAAAAGTGCTTCTTACTGATCTGTCTCATACATACATACATATACCTTGGCTGTTTCCCCCTTTAATTGGGGCATAAATGTAGATAATATAGCTGTGTCGTAAGTGATTCATTTTAGTATTAAGGATTATGCTTTATTTCTCGTTTCATCCTTTATTTCATATATACATAAACCTGTGTAATAACATATGAAAATTATGTATTCTTGATAATGGGTCAGTTAGCACCTTAAATGTATCCATACCTTTAAATTATTATTCCACTGATGGCCTTCCTTACTATTTGATGCTGTTTGTTAACAGTTTGTCTTTTTTAATAAATTATACTTTATTAAAAGATTTTCTTCAGACTTTTAATTTTGTATGAAAGTGACACCAGGACAGGGAAAGAAAATTGCCTTCATCAGACCCTGGCACCAAGAATATATTCAAGAAAGAAAAAAGAGAAATGGAGATGGGGAATGTTGTGGGTTGTTAGATGTGAAGGGATAATAAGAGATGTATATAGATTTCTTGTTTAGAGCCTTTTATTCATGCAGTTCAGTGAGCAAGTGCTTTTTACATTATCCTCTAGTTTATATATATATTAGTATTTACGGTGTGTGGAAAAAGATGATTTATCTTGTGGTTTTCCATTGGCTCTTTTTCTTTCCAGTCTTCCATTGACATACTTATATATAGATTTTCCGTTCGCATATATTTATATTATGTAGTTTTAGGTTAATGTATTTTCTAATGGAAGTGTGAGACCATTAGCTCTACTAATTTCATATTCTTTACAAATCCTGAAACGGAACTTGAATTCAGAATGAACTGCTAAGAAGCGGACATCCAGAAAGTCGATAACATTAGTAGCAGTGGTGTTGAAATCACTAAATTCTAATCATTTGTCCTATATTGGTGAAGTGTTCTTCATTTTCTCTTTAAGCATGTATGCATAGCTGTATTTATTTTTTTCAAATTATTTACGCTTTTTGATGACATTGTATGTACGTATGTATTCAGCTATATAAGTGATTTGATGGTGTATTTTATGTTTGTAGGTAGGTAGGTAGGTAGGTATTTAAGTAGGTAGGAAGGAAGGAAGGAAGGAAGGAAGGAAGGAAGGAAGGAAGGAAGGAAGGAAGGAAGGAAGGAAGGAAGGAAGGAAGGAAGGAAGGAAGGAAGGAAGGAAGGAAGGAAGGAAGGAAGGAAGGAAGGTATTCAGACATTCATATAATTTGATGGTGTATTTTACGTATGTATGCAAGTATGCATGGTTTTTGGTATGTATGTATGCATTAAGATAAATTACTCTGGTTTATTATTATTGTTTGTATGTATGTTTATATGTATTTTTGTATGCATGTATTCACGTAATTTATCCAGCAATGATGTTTTTTTATATATGTATGTATTAAAGGAACATTATTTTTCCTCTCTTTAATGCAGACACTTATCTACTCTCCTTATTACATAAATCTATTTGGATTTATGTAAATATTTTCTAATGTTTTGCATTAGCGTTGATATAATACAGTGACCAAGGTATAATTTGAAGATATGCAGTACCTGTGACAATCTACATGTTAATTATTCTGTACCCTTTCTTTTTTCTATTGCAACTACTTCCATCGCTGTTCTGATGAGTTGGCTAGTTGCATCCCTACCCCTCTGCCGTGGCGGCGCAGTACTCGCCAAGCAGCCTCGTCTCACAGGTACTGTATGGAAATGTGTAGCTTGCAATTGGTCGGTACAGCTACTGCTTCTCCCCAACTGCCTCCAGACTCTGAAGCTCCCTTCCTCCTTCTGTCTTTCCTAATACTTACAACCTATCTTCCTTCAAAAAGCGGATCAATCTCCATCTCAGGGTTTAATCCTACCATATCTCTAGTTCCTC
>JAXCGZ010002937.1:0-5000 GCA_037179515.1 Halocaridina rubra | reverse complement strand
AGTAGTAGTAGTAGTAGCAGTTGTGGTAGTGGTAGTTGTTGCGGTAGTGGTAGTGATAGTGGTAGTAGTAGTAGTAGTAGTAGTAGTAGTAGTAGTAGTAGTCTGTATGCTCGTACTATGGATATATGTTTGGATATATATATATATATATATATATATATATATATATATATATATATATATATATATATATATATATATATATATATATATATATATATATATATAATGGAGTGGTAAATGGAGTAAATGCAAGCGTATTATTCATAGGTTCGGAGCTCGTGGGAGAGAGGGGAAGGTTGTGGAAATTGAATCAATTCCTCCTATTCGGGAATGATACTGTACTTGTGGCTGATACTAAGAGTGAATTGAATCATTTGGTGACTAAGTTTGTTAGGGTGTATGAAAGAAGGAAGGTGTAGGCGAATACTGGTAACAGTAAAGCCATGAGATGCAAGAGGAGTGTTAATGTTGGCAAATTGAATGTGGGAGTAAATGGGGAGTTGCTTGGAATTGAGAGTTTTAAGTATTTGGGGTAGCATGTATCAAGAAATGACCGAGTGGATGCGGAGGTAAGTCGAAGAGTGAAGGAAGCTAGTAAATGTGCAGGTGGGTTGAAGAGTGTAATGAGAAATAGATATTTGGGAATGAATGCAAAGAGAAGGATATATGATGGTGTTATCTGCCGCTAGCACTGTATGGAGGAGAGACTTCGATTGAAAGTGAGGATGAAAAGAACAGGTTGAATGTAATGGAGATTATGTGATTGAGAAGTATGATTAGTGTATCTAGAACTGACAGAGTAATAAATGATGATGTCAGGCAGAGACCGTGTGTTGAAAGGAAGATGTCGGTTAGGTTAGATTAGAGAGTATTAAGTTTGTTTGTACACATAGAAAGGATGAGCGATGCATGAATAGTGAAGAGAGCGTGGAGTGCAGAAGCCATTGGAACTAGGCCAAGAGGGAGACCTAGAATAAAATGGATGGATAGTGTGAAAAGGGCATTGAATGCACATGCAAGTCAGTGGAGCAGGGAAGAGAGTGTGTAAAAGATAGAAATGAGTGAAGGAGAATTCTTTATAGGTGACACAGGTCAAAGGGCTTTCTTAAGCCTGCTAGCTCAGTGAACTCTGATGAATGGGTGCGAGGAGTGTTGCCATGTAATGAAGCACAGCGGGTAAACCAACTGCGGCTGTCGGGCTCATTGTAGAATATACTTGCCTGCCTACCTTGTGGGTGATTCAAGGGGGTTGAAAGGGGGGAGGAATGTGGCAACCCTTCATCCCAAAAGAGCTAATAGGAATAGTTGAGGTATGTATAAATAATGGTGAATGCGCATTTCTCGACTTGGACATCCCCTTGCAACGGGGAATGAGGTCAAGAATGTAAATATATATATATATATATATATATATATATATATATATATATATATATATATATATATATATATATATATATATATATATATATATATATATATATATATATATATATATATATATGTATATATATATATATATATATATATATATATATATATATATATATATAATATATATATATATATATATATATATATATATATATATATATATATATATATATATATATATATATATAATTCCTAAATTTTACTTGACTTTATATCGCATTTTTTTTAGTTATGAGTACGTCATGACCCATGATACGGTCATTAAAAGAGTGCTAAAGATATCTTATATTACCCTTTTTTTATATCGTTTTCTCTTTAAAAATGTATCAACATCACATTAGCATACTCATTACACTATTTCTTCCATCCCTTCTTTGTTATTTACACTTCTTTCTTCTACTTATCTCTTTCTTTTTTATAGTTTTCTTATTCCTTTCTGTGTATCGTGTTCGTGTTAACCATTTTTTTCCATTGTTTCCCTTCCCCTATATACTGTATCTGTTCTTATTTTTATTGCGTGTTTAATCAAAGGGTTTTCGATGTAATTCTTCTTGTTTTCAACTCCCAACTTAATTAGCGTTCTTCTTTTTATACTTTTACTTTCATTTTATTATTCAAATTGTATTGGTCATTCTCTGGTTTGTGGAATATATTGTGCAAATAACATTTTTGTTTTATTTATGTTTTCATTTATTTGCTTACTGGTGTTATTACCAGTTCATAATTTAATGGAATCTTATGTTACTTGAATTATTATATTTTCTCTGATTTTTTCGGCCATTATTCTCTCTCTCTCTCTCTCTCTCTCTCTCTCTCTCTCTCTCTCTCTCTCTCTCTCTCTCTCTCTCTCTCTCTCTCTATATATATATATATATATATATATATATATATATATATATATATATATATATATATATATATATATATATATATATATATATATATATATATATATATATATATATATATATATATATATATATATATATATATATATATATATATATATATATATATATATATATATATATATATATATATATATATATATATATATATATATATATATATATTTATATATATATATGTATATATATATATATATATATATATATATATATATATATATATATATATATATATATATATATATATATATATATATATATATATATAATTCACCTTAGGAATAATGTCAGGGTTCAAGTTAATTACCATATAAATTACCTAATAATTTAGTGTTTCCCTCTTAATTATTCTTAATATATATTAGCAGTATATCCGTTAAATTACACTTGATTCTTTTTATTAAATTCGCATAAAGCCTTAAATTAAAACCCTTTATTCCTAGTGTTTATGTGCTCATTTTATCGAATTACAATTTACGTATGTATTTATACCTAATACAGCATATACTGTCAGTCGGTATATATATATATATATATATATATATATATATATATATATATATATATATATATATATATATATTTATATATATATATATATATATATATATATATATATATATATATATATATATATATATATATATATATATATATATATATATATATATATATAGACCTTACATCACTGAAGCTTGCCTTCCCATTTATAGTACATACCTGTGGATGTTCTCCTACTTAGGGAAAGAAATTATATGAGAAGAGCATCTCCCATTTCGGAAGAATCTCAAGATTTCCAAGTAATCATCATGGTGAGACAAGTTTTTGGAATCTTACCTTTCATCTTCAGCAGCATACTCGTACACTAAAGATAAAACACACACCTTTTGCCATCAAAAGCTCTCCTATGTTCATATGGGATCTCTGTATCTTACTGGCGTCTTGGCGACTGGTGTTGGTATTGGCTAAGTTTCACGGCCGAATTTCCTTCTTAATACTGGATCCCTTTCCAGTGATTCACTCTTTTGACAGGCTGTGGGAGATTGCTCGTTCTCTCGGTAACCGAATTTTTCTCAAACATACAAACGCACACTCAAACACATACACACATTCAACTGCATTTAAAGACACATGCAAACACATGCATACACAAAGTATATTCTTTATAGTAGGCTTTTAAAACTACCCCACAAGGGAAGTCCCTTGTCCTTGTAGGACACAATACAATGTCTCTATTATAATATCTTTTTATCAGGGTTGATTTTATCAACGGCCTAATCCAGCAAAACGGGATTTTTAGTTGACAATAGATTCTTTATTTAAATCCCTTTCTTAGGTTATTGTATTCATTAATGAGTTTTATTTTCTTTCCCATAGTTCACTCTATTATTGATTATTATTATTATTATTATTATTATTATTATTATTATTATTATTATTATTATTATTATTATTATTATTATTATTATTATTAATATTATTATTATTATTATTATTATTATTATTATTATTATTATTATTATTATCATCATCATTATTATTATTATTATATTATTATTTTTATTATTATTATTATTATTATTATTATTATTATTATTATTATTATTATTATTACTATTATTATTATTATTATTATTATTATTATCATTATCATTATCATTATCATTATCATTATTATTATTATTATTATTATTATTATTATTATTATTATTATTATCATTATCATTATCATTATCATTATCATTATCATTATCATTATTATTATTATTATTATTATTATTATTATTATTATTATTATTATTATTATTATTATTATTATTATTATTAATCAAGAGAGCTGGTGCAGGACGGGCATTTTCACCCATACCGAAGGCTGAGCACTTGAAAACGCCTTTCCATATTACACCCCACACCCCCGATATGACGAGGACACTACTAACCTTCTCCTAATTTTTACATTTCTATGATATTGATGAGAAGAAAAAAAATTCAGTATTTTTGAGTCATACTTACATGGAGCGATTTTCTTTGACACTGGTATTTCTCATCATCCTTAGCTCGCTTAGAAAAAAAGAAAAAATATGATAGACACCATCAGTGACTCACCTACTTATTTGCAACTAGCGATATTTATATTTTGAGTCATAGTAATGTCATATCGACTCCCAGATTAATTATTTTTTTTTTCATGATAACTATATAAATAACTTTGAAAATCTTCCCTACAGTTTAAAAAGGTGGTAAAAGTTCCTCAAAGAAAACAATAGGAAAATATTGTAATTATATCTTCCATGATTTTAAGGTGATCAACTTACTTAACGATACTGATAAAGACTTAAAATGTTTTTCCGTTGTTTTTCTTAAATGGACCTTGTTCCTAGCGTTTACATATTATAGCTTAATACATATATCTCAAAGAGAAGGGATTTAATTCCTTTTTTTGAGGACTTTTATTTTCTTAATTCATGGGCCAAATCTTGACTTCGTCTTTCATTCAACAGGCTTGTCTCGAAGGTTATTCTCTCTCTCTCTCTCTCTCTCTCTCTCTCTCTCTCTCTCCTCTCTCTTCTCTCTCTCTCTCTCTCTCTCTCTCTCTCTCATCTCTCTCTCTCTCTCTCTCATGCACACACGCACATTACATACTTACATGCTCAC
>JAXCGZ010002936.1:0-22500 GCA_037179515.1 Halocaridina rubra | reverse complement strand
AGACGACGAATCACAGAATTGTCTTTCTATATGTTCTGTATCATGGGGTCTGATTGGCATTTTGATTGAAGTTTGGTTCTCCCACCATCTTCCATTGTCTCGCCTGACTCATTCAGTCTAACTGACATGTGTGCAGTTCGCGTTGTGCTTATTAATAGGTTATGCTTCAGGGGTTGGGTTCTTCAGATAACAGTCTCCTATGCCTCAAAAGGCCTCTCTTTAATTTCAAGCGGCTCTTGCAGATCTTGAATGTGTGATTTACAAGAGATTTCCTCTGCTGGGGGAGCATCAGTATCATTTCCTTTGCCTTAACAAACTCCTCTTTAAGTTCAAGCGGCTTCTGCAGATCTTCTTTAACGTGTGATATACAAGAGATTTCCTCTACTGGGGGAACATCAGTATCGTTTCCTTTGCCTCAACAGACTCCTCTTTAATTCAAGCGGCTTCTGCATATCTTCTTTAACATGTGATTTAAAAGAGATTTCCTCTACTGGGGGAGCATTAGTGTCATTTTCACAGTTTTCAATGCCATCCACCTCCATCATTGGAGGAGAAGGAACACAATTGGTTTCTGAAGACTGACCTGAATTGAGGCCAGTTTGTACAAAGTCCAAAGTATACTGTATTTCAAAACATCACTGATAGGATACTTGGCCTCTCCACTTCCATATCTTTCATAATGATCAAGGCTTTTCCTATGTACTGTATATTCAGTTCACTTCGCAACAGAGCCACGAAGAAATCGAAGAACCTGGCCTTACACTCAAACGTCTGGCAGCCCTGTATGAACACGTGAAAGCACTCCAACAACTCTCACAGGAACATAATGATAATATGGTTCGTTCGGTGACCTTCTGCAACCTTCTCGACGATGCCATGTCATTACCACCTCATTCACGGTAAGTTTGCCTATCATTTTCATATAAATTTACGCATGCACGCTGTTATTAATAAAGAAAAGGGTGGTTTGTTAACAGTACAGGGAGGGTTTGTACAGTAAACGTAAAAATAAATGTAAAATACCTATGTACATATAGGGTGATCCTACTTCGTGGAAATTTACCTAGCACGGTCGGTCCCGGAGCCAAACCCTCGCGATAAACGAGGGATCACTGGATATATATATATATATATATATATATATATATATATATATATATATATATATATATATATATATGCAAAAAAATGAAGGGGAGTAGAGGGGAGAGTAACTTCTCCCCAAACTCTAGTTTTGGGGTGTCTAAATGTGCGTGGTTCTAGCACAATAGAGAGCAAAAGATGTGAGATTGAATATATGTTTGGTTGGAGGAGGATGGATGTATTGACAATGTTTAAGTCGAAGATGAAAGGAAAAGGAAAAGTGGCATTTGGTGAGGTGACAGGTAGAGTGTCTAAGTTGAAAAGGGGAGAGCGAGAGAAGGTGTGTCATTATTGCTGAGTGAATGGCTGGTAAATAAGGTAGTGGAATGGAAAGAAGTGTCATCTAGACTGATGTGGGCGAGGGTTAGGATGGGTAGGGAATGTTGGGCTTTTGTTGGTGCATATGGGCCAGGATGAGAGAGAAGTGAGGAAGAGTGGGATGAATTCTGGAATGAGTTAACTAGGTGTGTGGACGGTCTGAGTAGAAGGAACTATGTAGTTGTGTTGGGTGACTTGAATGCCAGAGTGGGTGATGGAGAGGTAGGAGGTGTTGTAGGAAAGTATGGGGTACCAGGTGGGAATGAGAGTGGCGAGAGACTGTTAGATATGTGTGTGGAGCAAGAGTTGGTGATAGGTAATAGTTTTTTAAAGAAGAAGTTAATAAATAAATATACATGGATGAGAGTGGCAAATGGAAGAGTAAAAGAAAGAGCATTGATGGATTATGTGTTGATAGCAAAAATAATGATTGGTAGAGTGCATGATGTGCATGCATTTAGGGGTGTGGCTGCTGGGATGTCTGATCATTTTTTGGTTGAAGCAAAAGTAGTAGTAGCAAAGGAGTGGGGAAATAGAGTAGGGGGATGTAGAAGGGAAGTGGTGAAGGTGGAAGATTTGAAAAAGCCAGAGAAGAGACAGGAATATCAGGACAGGATGAAAGTGGCATATGACAGGGTGAAAGAAAGAGAATTTGGGGAGTTAGAGGAGGAATGGGGGTTGATGAAAGAATGTTTTGTGGGACATGCAAGTGATGTGTGTGGAAAGAGGTTTATTGGAGGTGGCAAGAGGAGGGGCAGCGAGTGATAGAATGAAGGGGTGAAAATGAAGGTGGAAGAGAAAAAGAGGGGTTTTGAGGAATGGCTGCAGTGTAACAGTAGGGAGAAGTATGAAAGATATAGAGAGAAAAATGTGGAAACCAAGCAGATGGTAGAGGAAGAGAAGAGGTTGGTAAATCTTAGGTGGAGACAGGATTTTAGTAGGTCATATGAGGAGAATAATATGATGTTTTGGAAAGAAGTGAAGAGAGTAAGGAAGGGTGGATCGAAGAAGGAAGAGACAGTGGAAGATGTGAATGGACATATGTTAAGAGGGAACGATGCAAGGCAAAGATGTGCTGAATATTTTGAGTGCTTGCTGAATGTTGACGAAGATAGAGAGGCAGCTATAGTGACAGTGGGGGGTGTTCAAGTGCCAGTAATGGGAGATGAAAATGAGGGAGAGATTACAAGAGAGGAGGTGAAAAGGGCATTGGATGAAACGAAAGCAGGTAAAGCACCTGGAATGGATGGTGTGAGAGTGGAGATGTTGAAAGAAGGGGGTGTGACTGCATTGGACTGGTTAGTGAGAGTGTTTAATATATGCTTTATATTGTCAATGGTACCAGTGGAATGGGTGATTGCTTGTATAGTGCCCCTATGCAAAGGTAAGGGAAATGTGTATTAGTGCAGTAATTTTAAGGGTATAAGTTTGTTGAGTGTGGTAGGAAAAGTGTATAGTAGGATACTAATTAATAGGATTAGGGATAAAACAGAAAATATGATCGCGGAAGTGCAGAGTGGATTTAGGAGAGGTAGAGATTGTATAGATCAGATTTTTATAGTTAGGCAGTTATGTGAGAAATATTTAGCAAAGGGTAAGGATGTGTATTTTGCATTTTTGGATCTGGAGAAAGCGTATGATAGAGTTGATAGAGAGGCAATGTGGAATGTTTGAGGTTATATGAAATTGATGGTAGACTGTTGCAAGCAGTGAAGAGTTTGAATGAGGGCAGTAAAGCTTGTGTTAGGGTAGGGAATGAAGTGAGTGAGTGGTTTCCAGTGAGTGTGGGACTGAGACAGGGATGTGTGATGTCACCATGGTTGTATAATTTGTACATTGATGGAGTTATAAGAGAGGTGAATGAGCGAGTGCGTGGTCGAGGTTTGAGAATGGCAGATATGAATGATAACGAGTGGGAGCTGAATCAGTTGCTGTTTGCTGATGATACTGTGCTGGTGGCAGATTCAGAAGAGAAGCTGTGTCAGTTAGTGTCAGAATTTGGAATGGTGTGTGAAAGGAGGAAGTTGCGAGTGAATGTGGGAAAGAGTAACGTTAAGAGGTGTATAAGAAATGAGATGGTGCTGGATTGAATGTTATGTTGAATGGAGAGACACTTTAGGAAGCTGATCAGTTTAAGTATTTAGGCTCAGTTATAGCTGCAAATGGTGGAGTGGAAGCAGATGTGTGTCACAGAGTGAATGAATGATGTAAAGTGTTGGGTGCGTTGAAAGGAGTGATGAAGAATAGAGGGTTGGAAATGAATGTTAAGAAAGTTTTGTATGAGAAAGTGGGTGTACCAACTGTGATGTATGGATCAGAGCTATGGGGTATGAAAGTAACTGACAGACGGAAACTAAATGCGTTTGAGATGAAATGCCTGAGGAGTATGACTGTTGTATCTCGGTTGAATAAGGTTAGGAATGAAGTGGTGAGAGCAAGAACTGGTGCGATAACTGAATTGGCAGCCAGAGTAGATATGAATGTTCTGAGATGGTTTGGCCATGTGGAGAGGATGAATGATGAGAGACTGCTGAAAAAGGTGATCAATGCGAGAGTTGATGGGAGAAATGCTAGAGGAAGGCCTAGGTTTAGGTGGATAGATGGAGTAAGGAGAGCCCTGAATGATAGGAGGATGGATATGGGGGAAGCAAAGGAGCGTGCTAGAAATAGGAATGAGTCGCGAGTGATTGTGACACAGCTCTGTGGGCATCTGCTGGTACTACGGGGCTGCATCTTAAGAGGTAGACATGTGGTATTGGCAGTGGAAGAGTTGGCATTATGAAACGACACAGGTTGTGGATGAGCCGGGAGGGTGGTCTGTGGCACTCCAGCAGTGCCCTCTGAAAGGTCGCTAGCTCCCTCGTCATTGCCCATAGAGCAAAGTAATTCCCTTATTGTTTCTTTTTTTATGTCGGCTACCCCCCAATGTGTGTGAGTAGATAGAATACACACATACACACACACACACTATTATCCACAAAAAAAACTTTTGTGAATATTAGGGGATTCGAACTCGTGCCAAGTTACAGAATCATGCCACCATGGTTTGATTGTGATATGTATACCTATTAACCACGCTTCAATTGTTATAGATTGATGTAAATGGCCTACAGGACAAGTGTTTCCTTGATCAGGCTGGGTCATAAAATTCAGACTTTTGTCCAGTGTAGTGGTACAGTCGGTATGGTGGTATGATTCTGTAACTTTCTACTTGAGTTCCAGTCCCCTCATGGATACTTAAGTTTTTCTTGGATAATAGTATTGTTAATGTCACAGTTTCATTGTGAATATATATATATATATATATATATATATATATATATTATATATATATATATATAATATATATATATATATATATATATATATATATATATATATATATATATATATATATATTATATATATATATATATATATATATATATATATAATATATATATATATATATATATATATATATATATATATATATATATATATATATACTTATATATAATTTTTTTCCCACGTGCTAACTCCTAATATGTTGATATATTTGAACAATGGGAAACATGCTTGCTTGGTCAGCTTTGATTATGAAATTCAGACTTTTGTATGTTGTAGTGGCCCAGTCGGTATGGTGGCATGATTCTGTAACTTGAGACGCGAGTTTCAGCCACATGATGGTCTCAAAAGTTTTTCGTGGATAATAGTAGTAGACAGTTCCACATACAGAGATTTATTTTTGTTTTCTTGGAATGAGTAAAATTAGATATCATATACAGTATAAATAACTAAGAAAATATATTATGCAAAAATTGGATGAAAATAATGCTGTCGTCACACATAGCCAAAATTCCCGACCTGACTCCTAAAACCGTCTAAAGACGGAATCCTCCCGGCAGCAATGACGTCATTACGATAATCGGGTGTAATTTTTCGTCCGCGTACGACGGAATCCTAACGGTCCTACGTAGTTTAAAAAAATCGAGGGGGTCCTGAACCGTCGTGGAGGGCCTACGATAATTGACTGCTGCACCCAATAATCTCCGTGATTTGGAAGACCAAATCAGTCGTAGAAGACTGCATACGACGGGTAAGATCAATCTTCTTGATAGTACGCGGGCGTAGGAGAAGGTGTACGCCTGCGTACGATCCAGAGGATCGATCCTACCCGGCGTACGCAGTCCTCCGGGTCTGGAACCATTAAAAATTTAAAAATTCGCTTATACGTCTGGCAGCGCAGTACGAAAAGACAGCGCGTGCATGCGTGGTCTCATATCTGACAACCCAGTCCTGGGTGTTCAGTTTTCCTGCTCCGCTTGCCGCATTTCTTATTGTTTTAGCATGATATTCTCATATGTAATTTTTTCAGTACACTTATATTATTACATGGGGATATGTCTTGCCATACTTGTGTATTTTCTCATAATGAAATTTATATATTTTTGTACAGTATATATTTTTGTATCTTAAAAATTATTAATTTCTGTTCATTTCCTGTTTATTACTTATGTCATCATTTTACTATAATATATATTTATATATGACCATTAATATTGGTCATGCAATAAAGCATATATTTCCCATATAATATTGTGAAATCAATATATCAAAATATGAATTAATCAAATCCATAAATGTGTCAAAAAAATATATATGAAATATACTAACATACATGGCCAACATATATTTACTTATATATATAAGTAGCTGAAGTGCCAAATATATAAATCAGGGTTATACTTTCACAAATATCCCATATATATATATATATATATATATATATATATATATATATATATATATATATATATATATATATATATATATATATATATATATATATATATATATATATATATATATAATATATATATATATATATATATATATATATATATATATATATATATATATATATATATATATATATATATATATATATATATATATATATATATATATATATATATATATATATATATATATATATTTATATATATATATATATATATATATATATATATATATATATATATATATATATATATATATATATATATATATATATATATATATATATATATATATATATATATATATATATATATATATATATATATATATATATATATATATATATAATATATATATATTATATATATATATATATATAAATATATATATATATATATATATATATATATATATATATATATATATATATATATATATATATATATTTTCCATATATTTATTGTTCACTAGGATAAATTCTAACATAATTAAAATTACAAACGTCGTCCTTTAAAACATTCTCTCTTGCCACGATACCCTTCCTTTGGGGGAATTACAGTATTCCTCCCGACTGCGTACAACCCCCTACAAACATGTACGTTCCCCTACGATGGGTCGGGAGCGTCGGGAGCATGGTCGGCCCAGTCGTAACGGTCAGAAATTTAAATTTCCCGTTTTCTATGATGAGACTTACGTTTGCGTATGATCAGTCGTACGCTAAATTACACGTCCAAACTACTCCGAACGATTGCAATTACGATCCATAAGACTGCTTAAGCGGACGTACGACGCACTTCCGACAGGCACAGGAATGCACCTGTCGGCTAAAAAATCTGCCGGATCTCCAAGGACTGAGCGAAGATTCCGTCGGAACGCGGTCTTAAGAGTCGGGTCGGGAGTTTTGGCTATGTGTGACGCAAGCATAAGTATTGTTGCTGTTCCCCAGTGACTACTGATGAACTGCCACTACCACCAACTTTACCTCAGCTTACGCACAGTGATGGATTTTCAAGGGTGTTGTAGATTCGGATCCCGTCTAGGTCAGATATGTGTTTTATTTTACTTCTTATAACGCATTTACTGGCAAGTCAAATGCCTATAGAACAAAGGATATAAATTAAAAGTGAATACGAGCCTCGTTTGACGTTGGGAGTAAAATGAACAGAGACATTCACTTGAGAGTGATCATTCCCTAGCTCTAGCAATCAGCAGAGAGGTTTCCTGCATTTTGTTTTTTCCATTGTTGATACAGGTGGTAACTCTTTAAATGCATCAATGGGTATTCTAGGCTCGAATTCCAGTCAGTGGAAGAAATATATTTCATCATTAGGTTATTTTACTTTTATCATGTAACAGATAAACTATGTCTATTCTTTGACAATAGGAAAGAAGTGCCTAAAGAATTGTCGTTGTGAGAAGATGTCTAATGGGAAGCCTCGTCACGTATTCCGGCACTAATGGAATTAATGATGGCACTACCTTTAACCTCTTAATGAAATATACGCTGAGTACTTCAATATATCATCCAGAAGTATTTTCATAACTATGAAAGCATATCTATCAGATCGGCTAAGTTTCATTGGTGTTAGCAAAACCTTGTTTTTAAGTAAGATGTGACTGTGTGAAATTAAGTGGTCTAAGAAATGGCGTAAGTAATTGTTAGTTATACGTAGAAGATTTTTAGCTCGCGTGAGGAGAACCTCTACCCCTCCTACCTATTGAAAGAGGATGTGGAGATTAGGTATACTTTAAGAAACCTTCTCGAGGTGTTAAGCACTTCAATATAATAGAACGTCATCTTATAAATTGTTGTGATTACCTAATTGTGATTACCTAATTGTGTTTACGGGAAAGAGCTCAAAGCTCGTATCTTCCCGTCTCCTGATCGGTTCCATTTTAGACTTAGTGATACTTATCATACCTGTCCTTAAAACTATGGATTGAGATAGTATTAACTACCTCCTCGCTTAGCCAATTCCAATTATCAACTACTCTTACACTGAAAAAGTATTTCCTTACATCCTGCAAAGAAGTTTTCTTACGAAGCTTCAAACTATGACCTCTAGTTCTAGAGCCAGCCATATCAAAATATCGATCCCTATCCACTCTATCATAACCATGAAGGAATTTAAAGACTGTCACCATATCCCCCCCTCACTCTTCTAGCTTCGAGTGATGGTAAGTCTAATTCCCTCAGCCTCTCATCATAACTGAGATTTCGTATTTCTGGCACCAGTTTCGTGGCATGTCTTTGAACTTTTTCAAGCTTAGCTATGTGCTTTTTCAAGTGCGGATTCCAAAAGGGGGCTGCATATTCGAGTTTTGGCCTCACATAGGTTACATATATATTTCTGAACATTTCCTTGTCCATGTGCCTGAAGGCTACCCTTACATTTGATAAGAATGCATATGCTGCCCTTACTATGCCATTTATATGTATTTCTGGAGACAAATCTGCCAGTATGTTTACTCCTAGATCTCTCTCATTTTCTGTCTGTGTGTGTGTGTGTGAGTGTGCACGCGTTCATGCTCCTTAACCATGAAGGCGGCCAAAACATCCAAGTTTTTTTTTTTTTTTTTTTTTTTTTTTTTTTTTTTTTTTTTAAGAAAATTTTCTTGTTGATCTAAATAATCTTTATGTGATACAGGGTTATATTCTCATAGCAATCAAGGTAGGAGTCAGAATCATAGGTTTATGCTGCATTTTCATCCGGCTCTGAAGATATCTTTATGAGTACTCAAAATGGTGGTTTTTTTTCACTCTTTTTGGAATTACTTTACCTTTATTGATTTGCGAGTCAAGTAACGTCATCGATCATGGAGCGTCTTTATTCTACAACAATATGATACGTTTTTGGATGAGTTACTACATTTCGAAAATCTATATTCTCTTCCATAGATTGGGTCACGGCCTCTTTCTTATTCAGCATATTCCAGAAAGAATTTAAGAGTGTCCTTGATAAAAGTTCTCCCATTCGCTAACTAGGGTATGCTTCTGATAGTTTTTTCTGCTCCTGGATTATTTCTTTAAACAAAACATTATCTGATGCTTGTGAGTATGTGTGTGCCCCTGCAATGATATCCCAGCATGACTTTTCGCACCATATCACCAATGATTTTCCGAAAGTGAGAACTCAGAAAGTTCAAGTGAGTGCACTTGAGTTAGAGAATTATTAAATATAACCAGTTTTTAGAGAACAGTTTTTTAATATATGTCCTATCCAAGAAGACACCTTAACATCAACGAGAGTGAAAAACGTGCAAGATATGGAATGGGTTGAAGAAAATGAATTGCTCGTACGACTTGATCGTATCTTGAAAGCAATTTGTTGTTTCAGATACTCCACCCATGGATGGGTGGAACGGGTCATGGAGGACCCATAGGGTGGTCGACAGCCGGCACAGGCCCCAACCCCCCACAGTGGTGCACAGCAGTAACCTCCCCAGTAAACAGCTTAAACTCTCTTGCCTGGACGAGGCGCGATCCGTTGACCTCATGAATGCGAGGCCAGGAGGCTAGAAAACGATCCCTCATGAAGGTACAGTGGAAAACCGGGAAATACAGTTTGACATATACACTGGGTTGCAAAGGCGTGAAAATGCAAATTTTTATTGTCTGTTCAATAATATCTAGTAATTACTTCCTTTTTGGCCTGCTCTACCCGGCAGACGGGGGGGGGGGGGGAAGAAGGCACTTTGTGTGAGGATTTTTTTTTTTGGTGCTACTACTACTAATTTTGCTACTACTACTACTACTACTACTATTATTATTGCTACTGCTACGACGATACTTATTGCTTTTGTTGTTGTTGTTGTCGTTGTTGTTGTTGTTGTTGTTGTTGTCCTTCTTCTTCTTCTTCTTCTTCTTCTTCTTCTTCTTCTTCTTCTTCTTATTATTATTATTATTATTATTATTATTATTATTATTATTATTATTATTATTATTATTATTATTATTATTATTATTATTATTATTATTATTTTTATTATTATTATTATTATTATTATTATTATTATTATTATTATTATTATTATTATTATTATTATTATTATTATTATTATACAATGTTTTCTTTTAGCTCAGTGGATATATTTCTTGGCTCCAAGGCTCGTAATGCCTCCTTCACCAAAGACATTTAGGGATAAGAGGATGGTGATTATGTTTAACCATTATCAGTTCAGAATGCTTGGTGAATTTGGTATTAGATGATTGAGATCCATATTGCAACACTATCTTTACATATTCAGGTTCAGGTGAACCCAATGGCCAAGGGACCCTATAGCTCAAATGTAAAAAATAAAAAAAATATTTTTATATTTATGTGTGTGTGTGTATGCATAATCGTGAGTGCATAGATAGATTCCAACAACTTTTATATTGCAAAGTTATGCCTCCAATTTTTGGCTAAGCCTCCTTGGAGATGTGTAGTTTAAAGACCCGTTTTTATCATGAAATATATAAAATACCGCCTGGATGGTGGCACATGGGAGTGTAAAAGTTGACCTTTTTCAATGTTTGGAAGACATAATGTAGGTGATAAGGTTATTATCTGGAACTAGTATTTGTTTAGGAAGCGAGCAATATGGGTTGTGAATGAGCAAATACTTTAGGCTCACAGACACTTCAGACTTTGGCCAATATGCAGTGTTGTGAAAGTAGAAGCTCCCCTATTTTTGAACAACCGAGTTACGAACATTCACAGATACAAACAAAAACCTACCCATTATATACCCATATGTTAATGCATGATTTACCATACTGTACCTTATTATTATATTATTACTTTATTAAAATTAATTAAGACTGTATGCTTTATCTTTTATATAGTAGTTAAGTGTCTAACCTAAGTTCTGTATAGTACTGCATATTTAAGCACTGTTCAGTACTTTTTTTTTACCTAAGCACAACTTACAAACAATTCTACTTACGATATGTCTTCTGGAACCTAATTTGTTTGTAATTTGGGGAGTGTATTTGTAGTTTGCTATTGGGTACTGCTAATAAGTTACAAACTATGTACTTATCAAATAGTCAATACTTATCTGATGAATTCTCATCAATTTTAACACTATCCAGACTGTCACTCTCTGAAAAACATTTCATCCCTTCCTTATACAAATATGTAAATTATTTAACTATGATAGATAATTTCATAGATAGTTTACAAACAAACAAAATAAAAAAATGAAACAATAATGACTATTCAGTCAGCATTATAAAGCACCAGACAATGGCAATATATTTGTTGGTTTTGCTGTCTTGTATTGGGTAAACCATAAAATTTTATATTACTTGTCGAACGAATATAAACAGCAGATATTCTGGCTACTCAAATACTGGAATTGCCTCGCTTATGCAGAACATGTAATGGTAATATTCTGCTTTGGCAGTGGCCAGTATTTTAGCGTTTGAGAAACGCAGCGCAGTTGGCGTTTATCGCTTGTTCATATTATCGTAAAACGTGTAATATATTTTTCTATATTTTTACGGGAACCAGTATTTTCCTCTTCAGTACCTGCAGCTCTTTTTTCTTCATGTAGCATCGCTGTTGCTCACTAGCCCTCTGTAGATTAGTGAATGGTATCTATAATGATGATAATAATGATGATATGCTATATAATGCTCAGGGAGTGGTACGGGTCATGGTGGACCGATGAGGGATATGAGATTGCAAAAGTGGAATGCAACCCAGGGAGCTACTTTGTCAAGTTGAACAGATGATTCCGTCCGATTCAATGGATGAATGGTTGGTAGTTTATTCAAGTAGAGGTCATGAAGTCTCTGTGGGAAGAAATAGTTCTTTAAGTCTTCAGTTTGGATTTTGCATGGTAGACGTAGCTATTGACACAAATCCCCATTACGTAATCGGGCTTCGAACTAGCACTGAGTTGAGCTGTCCTGCTCCTCCATTTCAGCACTTAATTTTATTGATGCTCTGTCTGTTATCTTTCGTCCTTTTTCGGAGCAATTTTCTTAATGAGTGTGACACTGATACAGGCAAGAAAACTGCCCTCATTGATAAAACCCCAGGCATGAAGAAAACATTACGATGAAGACAAGTAAAAGATTAAGGACCCGGCAGATATGATGTAAAGATACACTATAGGAAAAGGACAGGCTGGAAAAATAGTCAAAATACTGAGGACCTACAGATATATGCAGGATTTAGCACTGAGATGATGATAGATCCTTTTTTTAAAGGAAGATAGGTTATGAGAATTAGGAAAGACTGGAGGGGGAAGAGAGTTCCAGAGTCTGGAGGTAGATGGGAAGAAACAGTCGCTGCACCGACCAATCCGTGAGCTACAAATCTCCACACAGTACCTGTAAGACAAGGACACTTGATGAGTGTTCTGTAGCCTCAGCAGTGGTGGAGGGATGCAACTCGCCAACTCATCAGAGCAGCGATGGAAGTAGTAGTGATAGAAAAGAGATAGAATGATACCTAACAGCGAAGAAAAAGAGAATCCAGATTAGAAGTAAGAGAAGGGTCATTAATGTGTCTGACTGTCTTAGATTCAACATTTTCAAGGGGTTAAGTTTACAGAATTAAAAGGTTAAATTTTGTTAGTTTTGGAAGCAATAGGAATATCAGGAGGAGGAGATAAAGAGACAGCCAGACACTATCTTGGAGGCATTAAATTTAAATAAATTTTGGGTGCCCTACTCAGGTAGAAGAAAGAGTGATAAGAGACTGATTACGAATAGCAGATGAAGGTTGTGAAGTAAAGGCAGAGGAAATTTGCAGGATAGAATCATCTGCAAAGGCTTGAAGAAGAGAGGAGGAGGGGTACTGAATCAGATCATTGATGAAGAGAAGGAACAGAGTAGGCGATAGAACAAAGCCCTATGGAACACCATTGGTAACAGTGAATGGGCTAGATGTTTCACCGATATAAAATGGTCAGAAAGAAAACTAGAAATAAGAAAACAGAAAGAAGGGGCAAAGACATAGGCAGGGAGTTTGGCCAACAGAGCCTTGTGCCAGACTCTCTCAAAAGCTTTAGAGATATCAAGGGCAACGATGAAGGATTCCCCATAGTTCCTCCGAGAAGATGACCATACATGAGTAAGATAGGACAGGAGGTCGCCAGTTGATCTTGCCTTTCAGAAGCGGTACTGGTGATTGGAGATAAGTGAGCTAGATTCAAGACGCTTTAAGAAGTGAGAATTGAGCAAAATTTTGAAAACTTTAGCAATAGATGATGTTAGGGCGACAGGTTGGTAGTTTGAAAGAATCGAGTTGATCTTATCTAGGCTGCACTAGAGTATGCATCCAAAATGAAAGAATGATATTGATTAAGAGAATCAGGAGAAAAAAATGGCAAAGCACAGGAGGAAGTTTATCTATACACTCCTTAAGGAACCTTGCAGGGATACCATTGGGACCAGATGTCTTGTTTGTCTTTAGCAAAGAACCCTATGAACTTTGTGTGAAGAAACAATAAGGGAGGGCATAGGGTTAGAGAGGGGTAAAGAATGAGGGAAAGGTGCGATACAATTGTTTACGGAAGAGTTGGCAGAAAAATGAGAGCCAAAGAGAGTGGCTTTGTCAGTGGGAGAGCAAGCTATAGAACCATCAGAACAAATTAGAGGGGGAAAGCTTGAGTTACAGAAATTTTTGGAGAGGTCTTTGGCTAAGCACCAGAAACATTTTTCAGTGGGAGAGGAGTTAATGTCATCAACCTTCCTTATTAAAAAAGCTTTAGACCTTCGAATCTGAGCAGTTCAGCAATTCCTAACTGTAATAAAAGCAGAGCGAGTTAAATCAAAAGGAGAGGCTTGTGCGACTGATGTGCCCAATCCCTTGCCTGAATAGCCATGGAGCAGGCACAATCAAACAAACGATTAAGGGGAGAAAAATTTTCATAGAATAGGGGATGAATGCCTCCATGCCAAAGGTTATGATCTCGGCAACTTTGAGGGCTACCTGATCAGGGTTGTGGGACAGAAAGCAGTAGTCATCCCATGGGAAGTCAAAGAGGAAATTACGCAAATCTTCACATTGGGTACACTCAAAGTGCCAAAGGTGGTGTTGAGTAGGAGGAATTGATGGAGAGGGAGCAAATATGGAACAGATTGAGATCAAAGAGTGGTCAGATTTACCAAGAGGGTTAAGTAGAGAATTCAAGTAGTTTGAAGGATTAGAAGTAAGAAATAGATCAAGAGTGTTGCCTGTATGTTCGTGTCGTTCAGGAACACAAGTAGGTTGTTTGCTAATCTGCTCCCGATCGTGAGTAATGGAGAAAGCAAGGGCCTCACTTCTTTCCACATCAGTGTGAGAAGAATTAAGCCACTCACTGTGGTATACATTGAAGTCCCCAATATAGAGAACTTCAGCATGTGAGTGAGAAGATTTCAAAGACTCTTAGCAAGAGGATAGACATTCAAAGAAATACACAAAGTCAGTGGAGTTTGGAGAGCAGTAGCAGAAGCAAAGGAATATAGTGGTGGTGGAGAGATAGTTTTTCAGCCATAAAACATCAAAGTCTGGAGCTTCAAGGTCCATAAACAAGGCAATAGGAGTGTTAGTGTTTCAGTAGGCAAAGACCCCAGCTTTGGAACGGAAACGAGTATACAGGTTATAGTGAGAGATTTGAAATGGGTCAGTGGAAGCATGGCCTGACTGCTGGGTTTCAGAGAGAAGGAGGCGGTTAGGGAGGGATGTACCCAAGTGCTGTTCCACAGACGAGAAATTAGATTTCAGACCACATATGTTAGCAAAGTGAAGAGTGAATGAAGCAGATCTATTAGGAGGTGCAAGGTTAAGGGCAAAACCATTATTACTACCAAGGCTGTCTACCTTCACGCCAATTGTAGAGCCAACAAGATCCCCGGAGATTCTTAACACCCCTCTATGCTGGGTACTGGGGGCCATAATCTGTGGATCTTGCATAAGTGTAGACAAAATGAGGAAAAAAAAGAGCAAAAGGAACAGATATGGGGAGTTTTGTGACTTGTCAAATGTTTTGGGATGGTAAGAGATGTGTAACGCATACACCAGAATATTTGGTGTACATTTAGGTATAAGTAAAGAACCGTACCCAAAGAGAGGACGCAACCTGCAGGTGTCTGGACCAGTCCTAGTTGAATCCGTAGTACCTTCAGTCTAATATTTCAATGGACGGCTGATGCCATGTCTATTGCTTCTTATTTGTCTGCTTGTGTTGGAAAATATATATTTGTTTACTCCTGTTTTGTTCTTAAGTTTTCTTTTATTATATTTTTATTTATATCATATTTTATGTAAATCGTTTGTTAATTTAGGATAGTCCACTAATATATTTGCTAGCATAAACGCCTGAGTGACTGTAAACATGTGAACTATTATATTAGAGTTGAAAATTAAAGAGATATTCACCAAAATTGAAGCAGATATTCAGACTGTCACCGCAAGGCATTGCATCATATCCCAGCATTAAATGTCTACTTCAGTCTTAATGTAGACTTCACCCAAATAGTAAAGGGAAATTTGTTAAGTTCCAATAGGTAAGCAGCCTTGGGGAGCCTTAAGTCATACTCAACTAAATGCAATGGCAGTATGTTAAATATCAGTGTTTCTCTCTCTCTCTCTCTCTCTCTCTCTCTCTCTCTCTCTCTCTCTCTCTCTCTCTCTCTCTCTCTCTCTCTCTCTCTCTCTCTCTCTCTCTCTCTCTCTCTCTCTCTCTCTCTCTCTCTCTCTCTCTCTCTCTCTCATCATGCTGACCTGCCTCTGTAAATCAGCAGTAATAGCGTATCACTATCTCTACCCTGTGTTTTATAAGAGAATAAACGTGTAGGTGGAAGGAAAGGTTGGCGTGGAGGTATGCAAGGTGGCAGTTAGGAAGTTAGGTAACTCGGTTGGTTGTAAAAGAGTAAGGAGGAGAGAGAGAGAGAGAGAGAGAGAGAGAGAGAGAGAGAGAGAGAGAGAGAGAGAGAGAGAGAGAGAGAGAGAGAGATTCTTCCTTGAAAACAAATTACGATTGAACATCCATAGAGTGTTTATCACTTTTAGTATAGTAATGAAGGTGTTATCAATGACATCAGCAAGCGGAACACAAAGATAGGAATGATGATGATAAGTTTTCCCTCGAAGTCCAATAATGCAATCAAAGGATCCGCCTGCAATAGCCAAGATTTCTGATGGCAAGGGGTGTGTAATTACATAGGAAATTATAAAGCACTTTCAAGATAAACAATATTATTATTAATTATTATTATTATTATTATTATTATTATTATTATTATTATTATTATTATTATTATTATTATTATTATTATTATTATTATTATTATTATTATTATTGGTTGTTGTTGGTTGTTGTTGTTGTTGTTGTTGTTGTTTCCACTCCTGCCTGGAGGAACTGCGAAGTACACTTCACTGTTTCATGCAATAAGTTTATTTATCCTGGTTTTATATGTCGCTAATAGTTCCTTTATGATTGGATAGACAGGAGGAACCTGTCTATCCATGCCGTTGGCCCTATCGGGGGTCTGCGACCTCCAGAATCGAGCATTTTATCACTTTGCAACCGTAGTCCCCTATCTAATGCAATAAGCACTTTTGTTTATTTGCGAAGTTGTGCATGTGTGTGTGTCTGCTTTCATTCACTGGGATTTCTGAGCCAAAGTATAATCACGTATATAATGCTTACGTGTTTTGGTATAATTATTGCAGAAAATGTGAACAAGGAAAAAGCTATAATTGCATTATGTACAGTACTGCAATAGCATCATCCTCGACGTTTGAATATGAACATAATCTAAGGTAACATATCTCATTGGCGAGAATATCAATAATGATGACTATGCATTGGTTTCCATTACATTATCATTTTATTTTATTTTATTATTCGTTCGAGGACTCCTCAGATTAATATGAAAGGCCGTAATGGATTTTCTCTGCATGTGGAGGTTTAGATTCAAGAACTTAATTGAAATTCAGCTCATTTCAGAAGTTTGAAGGTGGTAAAGGGAAAGACCTAAAGAAAAATGTAGGGATTATTTATATATATTATTTGAGTAATATGAATTTTTAGATGTTTACACGTCTATAGGAAACCATTATAAAACATTTTAAGAGTTTAAAATGAAAAATATAATACTATAAGGTAAAGGAAGGAGAGAGAGAGAGAGAGAGAGAGAGAGAGAGGAGAGAGAGAGAGAGAGAGAGAGAGAGATTCGAATTTCTTCATAATTTGAGTTTGCAGTGGGTCTTCAATAATAATGACATTTCCCAATATGATGATGCTTAAGGTTTTAAGTTGGCCTGTCAGTCAGATCCTGAACAGCTCTTCTCCACTATATATCTTTCTTGACAGAAGATTTGCTTCCTCCATATTGATGATGCCATTCCTCTTCACGACCTGAATAAAACCATCTTTGAGAAAGATGAAAATAATGATCTTGAAACATGAAGAATTTCGTCGTCTAAGGGAAGGGCTACATTGACCAATAATAATAGGAACTTTCTTTTTTATTGCTTTGTGAACTGTATATAAGGATGTAAGAATGAAATATTTCAACAATCCTATATCGAAAATGAATGAGAATTATTGTCAGATGTGCTTGGTTTAAAAATGGTGGTAAAAAAAAATATATATTTGATATTTGGAAAATAAGAAAAATTAAAATAATCCCGGCCAGTAAAAAGACAGTAGGAGTAAAGATGCCGTTACAAAGGCTTATTCTTCAAGTAGTCGCTATTATTCCCCATGATGGGGGTCCACAAGACCGTGTGGTTGGGGATTTAAGGTTGGGTGTCCCCTCCTAACACCCTGTTTTATAGGCTCGTTCGCGGGTCAGTCAGCTCCAGAGTTGACCACTAGTCTGCCGGGTTCTCTCTAACTATATTTAGCCATACCTTTTTTAATCAAGTGCACTGTAGTGGAATAATTATTAGCCATACCTTTTTTAATAAACTCCACTGTAGTGGAATAGTTACTATAATTAAACCTAATTTAACGAAATACCTTTTAAAATTTTTAGGACACTCTTTTTGAGTTCATTTAAAAGTACTGTTACAGCGTTTCATATTTTCTTTAAGTGTTATGACCATCAAGGTCTGCACAGGTGTTGTTCATCACCTAATTGATATTACTGTATTTCACACCTGTAAGAGAAATGCAGTCATTAGGTTTCCAGAATGGAAACCAGAATAAATACATGGAAATCCTTTTAGTTACTCCTGTAATATTATGTAAACAGACAATGGATGGTCTCAAAAACTTTTCATTTTTATCAACAGAAATTACCAAAATGCCGAGCACTTAGGGTAATTATCAAACATTGGAAAGTATTAAAACAAATTTATGAAGATTGTATTTATTTATTGTCCTTTTGCTACAAATGGATTTACTTTAAAAACAAGGGAAATTACAAATAAATGTTCTTTAAAAATATTTCAACCATGATAGACTAAAACGACAAAGTATATTATGGATAACTGAAGAGGAAAAGTATATATGAAAATTTCAAATTTTATTTATAAGAGATTTTACATACACACAAGTAATAAACGACCATACAGGTGTAACTTTAAAAAAAAATTAGAATTATAAGCTTTTAGAAATGGTTTACGCAAGTTTTGTATATACTGTACATGCAATAAGCCAGCATATGTAATGAAAAAGTATTTCATACATTTATACACAAATTTTGCATATGCACACATGCAATTAACTAGCGTATAAAATAATGAAAATATTAAATATTTAATGAAAATATATCTTAAATATGGTTTGTACATATTTTTGTATATACATGCAATGAACCTGCATATAAAATATTAAATAATATTTTAAGCACATTTTCATACACATTAAAGCTGCATATATGAAATACTAAATGAAAATATATGAAGAGTTTTTATAAATGTATGCACAAATATTGCATATACATGTAATAAAGCTGCAAATAAAATAGAATGAAAAAATTTAGATATTTTGTCTACAGACACATCTTGCATATATACTCCTTAAAACTGGATAGGAGTTGTTGAGTAAATATTTGAGGACATTTAATACTTTGTTTTTACAGGAGTTTGTATATACACGCAATAAAGCTGCATATAAAAATTATGACTAAAAATAAACATTTAGCACACAAAAAACTGTCAAACCATTAGCATACATCAGGTTGACCTTTTAAAAAAATAGGATTTTTTAATGAATACCTTAATTTATTGTCAAAATAATATATAATAATACGCAAGTTTAAGAATTTTAAAGATACAAATTTTTATGGTTTGAATTTGGAGATTTTTAAATAGCTTTATGAAGCTACAAAAATCTTAAAACGAATAATATCACAAACATTAAGATACAAAACTTATGTTAAATAAATATTAGAAAAGTTATATCAGATAATTTCATATAGTTTCATAAAAAAAAACTGCAAATAAATCACATTTATCAAAATACAAACCTTACCTTTTAAAACCAATCCTTTTACCTTCTAAAACCAAACCTGTATTAGAAAAAAATTCCTATAATTAACAATCCTAACCCTATTGGTGGTTGCACTTGGAGGATTGTAAAAAGAAAATTGAAAATATAAAAAAATGCTATAATTACACTAACCATTACGGGCGAGACGATGGTCTTCATTCTCCTTGCAATGTTGCCTCCTCTGCGTAGTCTCCTCGAGCGCCTACAGCCACACCCCTTCAACCCCTGAAAAAGAAAGCAAGAGTACTCCATTTCAAAAGAAATATGGCATTATATGACATCTATATCATTTAAAGACAAAAAGAAAAACTCACCGTGTAATGGGCACCCTCTTACCCATGGTGGTCATGTCATTTGTAAGGCATACGTCCTCGGCGATACGATCCCTCTTAGCCGCATCACACGCGGATCCCCGTAGGAGCCCTGTTAAAAGAAGAGAAATTTAGAAAAAAGAATTTAAAGCTAAAAACCTGAAAAAGAATAAAAAGCTAGAAATAAAAAAAAAGCCTGTAAAGGAATAACAGTCTAAAGTAAAAAAAAAATTAACAAATTTCGAAACGCTAAAACAAAAACAAAAAACCTGGAAAGGAAAAGACATTAAAATAATTCACCAAGTGCAACCACACATTTTATATATAAAAATAAGCTAAATCTTTTTCGGACCATAAAAACTGCCGTCACATTCAGCTGAAGATGGAACGCCAGATATTTTTGTATGGGTTTGGCGGTCCTCTTCTTCCTTGAAAGATTTCTTCGGGTTTTCGTTTTCAAAACTAGAAGGTCATGTCTGCTGTAAACGCACCATGGCCTGAAAAAGAGTATTCCATTGTCTCACAGAATTTGCTTTTGCCAACTAACACTGAAAAGAATAATGAGAATTGCATCATTTATTATGAGGATTATAAAACCTTTCACCCTAAACTTGTGTCACTAAAGAGAATAAGAATTCGTATACCTAAAACAGAAGAAAAATTCCACGAGTTAAGCAAACAAACCTGTCTAAAAATACATCACACTTCAAAGTTAATAATTCTATAGCCTACTACTGGTTCAATCCAAATTCGCTAGTAGCTGAAAATGCAAACTATTCTGCACTATTACTGGTGCAAAACGCTATATAGACTTTTCATGCCTCCCTTACCCCTAACAATCATTGGGGGATGTGTTGAGAATCGGGGTTTTGGGTGGGGGAAAAACTAAATCGAGCGATCTGCTGCAGATATGAAGCACAAAAGCCTTTATTCCACAAAGAAAAGTGTCTAAACATTTTTGGTGCATCCTAACCTAACCCTCGACTCCAGACCCCCTTAGGGGTACATATGGACCCTAAAAGCTGTCGATTTCTCTAAAGGGGTTTGATCGAATCAACTGTCAATCAATGCAGTAAAAAAATTCCAACAGAAGCGAACATGTGTGACAGGGTTCACGACTTAAAAATAGTTTGTCAACCAAAGTGACTAAATTCGTCCCTTCATTGAGAGGTGGCACCGGGTCATTATGGGATTCATTATTATGGTCAGTGGGATCTGTCATTCTCTTTATATAAAAAAAAGCCATATTCCTTTAATCCTCATAAGTAAAATACCAAAACTTATACTAAACACATATTGATGTAGTTTATGTACTTAAAAGTCTTCCTGATCATTATAAGGGATTCTCACGTTATTAGACAACTTTGGTGAGAATTAGTTTCGAACGAGAGAATTAATTTCAAACGTGACCATTCGGTGATCAAATCACTCGCACTATCTTATGGATTATCCCAAACTTAAAATAAATGAAATAACCCTTTAAAAACTTCGAAAATAATTAACATTTGATCGCGTCTTAAATGATTATGAAAGAAACCTTCACAGTGAAATGAAAAAGGCCGTTACTTATTGCAAGATATTCTATCAAAGAAAAAACCTTACTCTATCACGGCTAAACAAAAAACACCCTATCACTCAGCAAAAGCTAGCACATAAAAAACATCCCTAGTAGTAAATACCTTATTTTCTAATAGCACTCATAAAAACACTAGATTACCTTTATTAACTTCACTGTGCAAAGAAAAACAAATATATCCCACGGCGATAAAAATACACCTTCACACGAACGACGACCACAATTTAACGGATAGAGAGTACTGGTCTCTCAGACATAGACAACAATTTTAATTATCCAGGAACGGTAAAAGATCGAAAGTGACTCTTTGAAGGCAAATTTTCCATGATCATCTCACCAATTTGGATATATAGCGTCTATAATAATAATAATAATAATAATAATAATAATAATAATAATAATAATAATAATGATAGTTATAATACTAGTAATAATAATAATAACACTTGTAATAACAGGAGTAATAATGATATTTGTGACAGGGTTTCGCTCAAGGTCACCAGGGGTTATAGTAGATGCCATTGTGGTGATCTATCACACACAGTTTCATTAGTTATACCTTGTGTGTGTTTTATTGTAATACCATAAGTAATATTGCATCTACCTACATGAATATATTCATTGAGAGACTATATTATAACTATTATTTATTTTGTCATTAATTTCATCATTTTCTCATGAATAATTGGAATTTGTTTGTACAGCTAATCTAAATCTTAGGAAATCCTTAATTATGTATAATATGATAAAATTACATCCTTTTATTTTAGAATGTGATGCTCGTCTGCTTTGTTTACAGAACGGACGAGGATTTTCTCTGAGGACAGCACCAGGTTAGGAGCTATTGTTAGAGACTCGTAAAATTCGTGTAAATTTACGAGCCTCCCATTTCGCCCCTTGGACTAGTGCTGTCGAATTTGTCAAGCAGTGACTCTGTTTCAA
>JAXCGZ010002935.1:0-29256 GCA_037179515.1 Halocaridina rubra | reverse complement strand
TAAGAAGTTGATGATTTATTTTTTATATGTGATGTATTGTAAATCTAGGGGAAAGGAATGTTACGATATAAGTGATCTAATCCTTTATTTATAATAAGGTTATCCCCTTTATCGCACCTCTTTTGTTTTCATTGTACTTATAGCCGTTATTGGTTTTCTAACGTTTATGATGATTGAACCGACCGGCACCCATCTTGCAACAATAAACTGGAAGCCATGATTTCTGCTTCTTATTAGTTCAAACCTTAACAGCAATACTTATTTAAATAGCTTTATATTATTCCATTATTTCTATCTGCTCATTTTCGTTTGCTCACCAACTGGAACGGACTTTCTCGATAGGGTGAACCTCACCAGATTTAGATGTGGTAAGCATAAACTTCCCATTGCCAATAATCGATACTCAGATACACAAGGTCCTATGCTTTGTACAATGTGTGATAACCAGGAAGGAGACGAGTATCACTATATCCTGATATGTCCAGCTTTTAGTAGTCTAAGGGAGCTGTATATAAAAAGGTACTATTTTACAAGGCCAAATAGGTTTAAGATCGAACAGTTATTCAATGTAGAAAGTAGGAAACAAATATGCAATCTCGCCAAATTTACTAGAATTATTATGGCTCAGTTCTTATTTACATTACTCTAGAATTTTGTTACTAGTCTGTATGGATCTCATTTACAACCAAATGTATAATTAAGTTACAGTATATGCCAAATTATATATGTATAATTATTCATGTATACAAAGAATGTAAATGTATTTTTGTTCTATTTTTTTTGTAAATACTAATATTAGTCTTTAGCATATAAGTATTAACTTGTCTCTTAACTGCAATTATGCAGTGCATAAAATGAAACTATCTTGTTCTTATTACCACCAGTTTTACATTTTCTTTAATTTTTTTGTAATCAAATGTCACTGTATGTACTCTCATACTCCGAAAGGGGTCGTTAGAGCTTAAAATAAACCTTTGAAACCTTTGGTTAATAATCATTGATGTTTTCCACAGCTGGGCTTGTTGCTTATAATAATAATAATAATAATAATAATAATAATAATAATAATAATAATAATAATAATAATAATAATAATAATAATGATAATAATAATAATATTATTATTATTATTATTATTATTATTATTATTATTATTATTATTATTATTATTATTATTATTATTATTATTATTATTATTATTATTATTATTATAAGCCAAGCAACAAGCCCAGCTGTGGAAAATATCAAAGATTATTAACCAGGCCGTTCCAGTTGGTGAGGAAAACATGCAAGGGAACACAAAAGGAGATAATTCTTATTCCGTCAGTGGGGATAAAGAATATAAATTTAAAGTAACATTGGATTTAAATTTATAGTGAAACATTTAGTTTTGCTTTCCTTTGAGCCATTAAAAGAAAAAAAGAAAAGCTCCATTTAAATTTAAATTTTAATATTATAATGTTTTAATTGACTCAATTTTTTTTTTTAGCAGGGATTTAGCTTTAGATTTCAAATCATGTGAGTCCTACGTTTGCACTCTAGACAATACAGTTATACTATAATGTTCTACGTGGTATAAGACATATTGTATTTCATGTATTATAATTGAACTAGAAAGTAAAAGATGTCTAAACTCCGCTTATTTCAAATTGACAAAATTGCCAACCCCCAAGAGAAAGGGATATTCGTGATGAGTTATAATCGATTCACAGCTTAGGGAAAATAATATACATACAATCACATTATTCATATATATTACTTGTTGTTTATGTATATCCCATATCCCGATGTAATGGCTTTGATACTATGATTTAAGCATAATAGGTAATAAGCATAGCTGTGGTCAAAATGGCAAATCTTTAAATACGGTGGTCACTCTGAAGCTAGCCTGATAGCCTTCATAAAGCAAGAAAATTAAGAATGCCTCACTTGGCAGAATTTGAAAGCATTGTAACAGACTGGAAAATCGAAGGGTCGAAGAATATTATTTACTTGAATTATATGCACAACGGATATGGCTTTGTGGCATCGTAATATTTACAGACCAACTATTATCCAAATAGATTTTTATTTCCATTTATAACACAAAGTAGGACCTATACAAGCTATTTTTTATATGACTAGCTTGGAGTAATTTCTTAAAAAAATAGTTTAGGTCGTCTTATTTTCTTATATTATTCATGTCCTGTATACACAGTACTTGTTACACCCCCCCCCCCACCGAAAACTGTCAAAGCAATATACGTTCATGTAATATATTGCAAATGTAAATGACTAGTAAATAAATTTTGTATATTCTGGAAAAAAAATACGGTTTTGCTGAAGTATGCTGTATTTTGGAAGTTTCTGAATTTCTAAAAATAAAGCCTACAAATAAATACAGACACTTAGAAGTCTGTTCGTAAGCAGACTTATTCGTAAGTTGTTTCTGGGTAAAAAATGTACTGTACAGTACATACATATGCAGTTCTGTATAGTACTTAGGCTAAAGACACTTAACTACTACATAAAACATAAAGTATACAGTATTAACGAATTTTAATACTGTAATAATACAATGCAGTACAGTATTACATTTATACATGAGTAGATAATGGGAATATTTTGTTTGTATCTGTGGAAATTCATAACCGGCTGATCGTAAGAAGGGGAGCTTTTGTATAACAAAAATGCACGTGAATGCAAAAATTCAGATAAATTCACTGTATTTATATAAATGTCAAGATAATGGGGTTGCATCAGAACTAAAATCCCAAATGGCACTGTGCTACAATTCAAGTCTTCCCATACAAAACATGATTCTGCATTGTAAATCAATGCTTTTTATTTATTTATTCAAATAACTTATTTATTTGAATAACTTAAGAGACGATGTCACTGAGGTGTAGATGTCAGGATTTTTTTTATTCATTTACTATGCGTTAAATATAAAGTACTGACAAATTAAAGAAAAAAGTATTAAACTTAATGCCTAAAAATTGTCATTGATAATTAAATGCTAGTATTTGCATTTTTTTATGCATTCTGTGCAACATAATAACAAAGTTAAAACTTAAACAATAAAAGTAAAGACTGTGACCCATACAAAGCAATCACAGTTTTTCAATTATTAGGTGGTTTGTACAAAATACTAACATAGTACATATAATAAATCAAGTACAGTAGTTTGCTTAACATATGTACATATATCACATTGCAGGTTCATTGCAGGTTTTTGCAAACTGCCATGCAAACACTGCTGGAGCAGGTGCAGGTCGAAGCTAAAGTGTTGGACGGGTACAGCTGATATGTATTTAATCTGCCAACACAAGGCATATGTAGGTTCAGTGCTTGCGGGGTGGGTTGGGCGAGGGCTAAAACTTTCGACCTACCAAATGCCCTAGGAACTGATCATCTTCAGATACTGCAAAGTTTTCACAAGAGTAAGGTCTACAAAGGGAGTCCAATGAAATATGAGGACTTGTTGACAATTCGGGAGCAGGTAAACTGCTCATTAGTGTATGACCCAAGACCTGAGCACCTTTAGGATACAGCTCAGAACAGAAATCGTTTCCGGAACATCTGCTTAATTTACATGCACAAGATATCAGTGATATTATTCTTCTTCTTCTTCGTCTACATCATTTCCATCTTTTTTGTGGGGTTGATGTTTCTGACCAGTGTTCGCCATATGTTCTTGTCCCATACCTCATCACCCAACAAACCTTTAGACCTCAAGTCGTCATTGATGCAATCCATCCACCTACACTTTGGTCTCCCCCTCCCTCTCCTACCCTGTATATTCATTTCCATCACACTCCTCCCAACATACTGTTTATCCCTCCTAACGACATGACCATACCATCTTAGTCTACTTTCTTGTATCTTATCTGATATTTCTTTAACTTTTGAGGTACCTCTAATTACCTCATTTCTGATCTTATCGCTTCTTGTCACCCCACACATCCATCTCAACATCCTCATCTCTGCCACATCCAGTTTTTGCTCTTGTGTCTTCTTTATTGCCCATTCCTCTGCTCCATACATCATTGCAGGTCTCACAACTGTCTTATGCACTTTACCCCTCAACTTAATCCCTATTCTCCTGTCGCACAGCACTCCCAGACACTTTCTTCCAGTTCTTCCATCCCACTTGTATTCTGTGGGTTATTTCTGACTCAAGGTCACCATCCTCTGCTACTGTTGATCCCAAATATTTGAACTTTTCAACTCTTTTCAACACCTCCCCCTGCAAATTGACCTTCACATCCTCATCATCTCTCAACCTCAAGTACCCTGTCTTCTTCCTGCAGATTTTCAGTCCTCTATCCTCCATCACTCTTCTCCACTCCCCAAGCTTCTCCTCCACTACCTCTCGTCTGTTGCTACACAGTATAATGTCATCTGCAAAGAGCATACACCATGGTGACTGATCTCTAATACCCTGGGTTACTACATCCAAGACCATATCAAGTAGATATCGACTCAAAGCAGGCACTTGATGCAGACCAACATTTACTGAGAGACTTTTCGTCAAGCCCACACTGCTGTTAACATTTGCCTCTGCCCTCTCATACATATCTTGGATGATTCTTACATATTTCTCGGGAACTCCCTTTTCTCTAATACACCTCCACACCTCTTGATGTGGTACTCGATCATATGCCTTTTCCAGGTCAATAAAGACCACATGCAGTCCTTTCTGTTTCTCCCGATGCTTTTCCATCACTTGCCTCAAGGCAATTATGGTAACCATTGTCCCTGTTCCAGGCATGAAGCCAAACTGTTCATCCCAATTGCCGTTTCTTCTCTGAGTCTCCTCTCTATGATCTTCTCCCATATCTTCAAAGTATGACTTAACAACTTTACCTCTATAGTTTCCACACTCCTGAATGTCTCCCTTCCCTTTATAGATTGGGATGATTAGGCTTCCTCTCCATTCCTCTGGCATCTTTTCCTGAATAAAGATCTTTTGTATTAAATCCCACAAGATATATATGCCTTCCTCTCCAAGAGTCTTCCATACCTCCACTGGCATCTTATCAGGTCCTGCTGCCTTTTCATTTTTAATTTTCCTCACTGCCCGCTCTACCACTCTTCTAGTCACTGTTGTTGTAACTGTTTCATTTGGAAGTCCATCTTCAATTACTACTCTTGGGTTCTCTTCATTTAGTAATCTTTCAAAATAAGTTTCCCATCTGCTTTTAATTCATCCTCTTCTGCTAGAACTACTCCATGGTTATCCTTTATTTGTCTTACTTGGGTCAAGTCCTTGGATGCAGCATCTCGGGCTTTGGCAATTTGCAGTATTTTCTTCTCTTCTTCTGGTGTTTCCAGCTCTTCATAGACTTCATTCAATGTCTCTGCCTTTGCTTTTGCTACTGCTCTCCTTGTCTCCTTCTTTGCCTGCTTGTACTATTCTTTATCCTGCTCCAGTCCTGATAAATCTGCCTTTTTCTTAGCTTCTTTCTTGTTCTTCACCCATTCTTGCACTTCCTCATTCCACCACCATGACTCTTTATTATTTGGGGGTTTCCTTCCTGATGACTTTCCAAGTCATCCTCATGCAACCTTATTGCTTCCAACACTCTTCCCCTAAACATAGCTCTCAGCTCTGCATCTTTCAATCTCCACCACTTTATCTCTGGGTCCATCCTCGGCTTCTTACTTTTCCTACATTTCCTGAGCCTGCAATCAGTTACTACTATCCTATGTTGCACTGCTACACTCTCCCCATTTATTACCTTACAGTTGCTAATCTCCTTCAGATGGTCTTTCCTACTCAAAAAAAAATCTATCTGGCTCTCCCTCCCACCACTACTGTATGTAATAAATCTGTTTTCCTTTTTCTAAAAGAATGTGTTGATCAATGCCAGATCAAATGACACTGCAAAATCAATCACTCTCTCTCCCCCTCATTTCTCTCGCCCACCCCCTAGCCCCTATGAACTCTACCTATCCCAGCCCTCCCAATTCCCTAGTGGCCATTTAGATCTCCTCCCAAAATTACCCTCTCCCTTATAGGAATTGTTCTAAGCTCCTGGTCCATCTCCTCCCAAAATACATCCTTCTCCTCTGCTGTACAACCAGTTTGTGGAGCATAGGCACATACCACATTGACTACCGTTTCTCTCAGTCCCAGCTTTAAACTCATAATTCTGTCACTCTTTCTATTCACACCAAGTAAGCTTTCCTTCAGGTCTTTGGATAGTATTATTCCTACATCATTCCTCCCTTCCTCATTTGTTCCACTACAGAACAATTTGCAACCCTCACCCAAGTCCCTCGCCTTATTTCCTTTCCACCTGGTCTCCTGCACACACAGCACTCCAAATCTCCTACTCTCCATCAGGTTCACCAATTCTCACCCCTTCCCAGTCATCGTCCCCACATTAAGAGTGCCCACCCGCAGCACCTCATCTGACACTCTCCCTCGAGCTTGCCTCTTTAACCCAGCCTGCCCATGACTGGGTAGCCCTTGCTGTCTTTCCGGAGGGGTCAGGCGAAGCCCCAATGCATCGCCTATGAGGAACACCCTAGCATGGTGACTATTATCGTTATCTGTACTGGCCATATTTTGGTTTTGGCAAAATTTTTATGGCCGGATGCCCTTCCTGCCGCCAACCCTCCCCATTTACCCGGGCTTGGGACCATCACCAAGTTGAGGCTGGCTTGCCCCCTCAGTGGCTGGGTTATCAGTGATATTATTAATTATATACTATTAAAGCTCTACCATGGAAATTAGTTATTTGGAAATGGGAATCTAACCTCTATTATTGCAAAGGTCCCTATGCAATACCCAAAGGTCGATTTATTTGTATCTTGGGTGTATAATTTGACTAGGCTACCCCTCTTACAAGGGGGTTTGCATCCATTGTATAATTTCTGCCTCTTTATAGACATCAGTATGTTCAGTGACCAGCTGTTATCCATATATATATTCATTTCCGAGCTAACACAACGTAAGTCCTATAAATTAACATATAGTCAAATCATACACCCAAGATACAAATAAAACGACCAATATAACATACCATCACAATTGAAAATTAAATCTCACTGAGCATTATCATTCCATTTTTTTTTCTATATTGTAATTGGTAAAATAATAAACTGATATGAATTATCAGGAAGAAGTTTCTATGCCAATGCCTATCGTTTACCTATTTTTTCCTGCAAATCCACAAGCACTTGCACATGACCAAGATAACCTCAAGTTATATACAGAAGACCAGTGTATATATATATATATATATATATATATATATATATATATATATATATATATATATATATATATATATATATATATATATATATATATATATACTTCTTCTTCTTTTTCTTCGTCTACATCTTTTCCCAATTTTATGTGAGGTCGATGTTTCTGGCCAGTGTTCTCCATATGCTCCTGTCCCATACCTCATCACCCAACAAATCATTAGACCTCAGGTCATCATTGATGCAGTCCATCCACCTAAGCTTTGGTCTCCCCCTCCCTCTCTTACCCTGCATATTCATTTCCATCACCCTCCTCCCAACATACTGTTCATCCCTCCTAACAACATGACCATACCATCTTAGTCTACTTATTTTAATCTTATCTGATATTTCTCTAACTTTTGAGGTACCTCTAATTACCTCGTTTCTGATCTTAACGCTTCTTGTCACCCCACACATCCAGCTCAACATCCTCATCTCTGCCACATCCAGTTTTTTCTCTTGTGTCTTCTTTATCGCCATATATATATAAATATATATATATATATATATATATATATATATATATATATATATATATATATATATATATATATATATATATATATATATATATATATATATATATATATATATATATATATATATATATATATATATATATATATATATATATATATATATTCTATCTACCTTGGCTGTTTCCCCCTTCAATTGGGGGGTACCCGACATCAAAAAAAGAAAACAATAAGGGGATTACTTTGCTCTATGGGCAATGACAAGGGAGCTAGCGACCGTTCAGATGGCACTGCTGGAGTGCCACAGCCCCTCCTCCCGGCTCTTCCACAATCCGTGTCGCTTCACAACTGCCAACTCCCCTACTACCCCTACCACAGGGCTACCTCTGTAAGATGCAGCCCTGTGGTAACAGCAGATGCCCATCAGAGCTGCATCACAATTGCTCACCACTCATTCCTATTCCTAGCACACTCTCTTGCTTCCCTCACATCCATCCTCCTATCATTCAGGGCTCTCCTTATTCCATCCATCCATCCAAACCTAGGCCTCCCTCTAGCATTTCTCCCATCAACTCTCGCATTCATCACCTTTTCAGCAGTCTTTCATCATCCATCCTTTCCACATGGCCAAATCATCTCACAACATTCATATCTACTCTGCCTGCAATTTCTCTCCTCACACCCGTTCTTGCTCTCACCACTTCATTCCTAACCCTATCCAACCGAGATATACCAATCATACTCCTCAGGCATTTCATCTCACACACATTTAGTTTCTTTCTCTCACTTACTTTCATACCCCATAACTCTGATCCATACATCACAGTTGGCACAACCACTTTCTCATACAAAACTTTCTTAACATTCATTTCCAACCCTCTATTCTTCATCACTCCTTTCAACGCACCCAACACTTTACATCCTTCATTCACTCTGTGGCACACATCTGCTTCCACTCCACCATTTGCAGCTATAACCGAGCCTAAATACTTAAACTGATCAACTCCCTCAAGTATCTCTCCATTCAACATAACATTCAATCCAGCATCATCCTCATTTCTTGTACGCCTCATAACCTTAATCTTTCCCACATTCTCTCGCAACTTCCTTCTCTCACACACCATTCCAAATTCTGACACTAACTGACACAGCTTCTCCTCTGAATCTGCAACCACCACAGTTTCATCTGCAAACAGCAACTGATTCAGTTCCCACTCGTTATCATCCCCATCTATCATTCTCAAACCTAGACCACGCACTCGCTCATTCACCTCTCTTACAACTCCATCAATATACAAATTGAACAGCCATGGTGACATCACACATCCCTGTCTCAGTCCCACACTCACTGGAAACCACTCACTCACTTCATTCCCTACCCTAACACAAGCTCTACTGCCCTTATGCAAACTCTTCACTGCATGCAACAATTTACCATTAATTCCATATAATCTCAAAACATTCCACATTGCCTCTCTATCAATTCTATCATACGCTTTCTCCAGATCCAAAAATGCAAAATACACATCCTTACCCTTTGCTAAATATTTCTCACATAACTGCCTAACTATAAAAATCTGATCTATAGAACTTCTACCTCTCCTAAAACCATTCTGCACTTCTGCGATCACATTTTCTGTTTTATCCCTAATCCTATTAACCAGTATCCTACCAAACACTTTTCCTACCACGCTCAACAAACTTATACCCCTAAAATTACTGCATTCATACACATCTCCCTTACCTTTGTATAGGGACACTATACAAGCAATCACCCATTCCACTGGCACCATTGACAACATAAAGCATATATTAAACACTCTCACTAACCATTCCAATGCAGTCACACCCTCTTCTTTCAACATCTCCGCTCTCACACCATCCATTCCATATGACCTACTAAAATCCTGTCCCCACCTAACATTTGCCAACCTCTTCTCTTCCTCTACCTTCCGCTTTGTTTCCACATTTTTCTCCCTATATCTTTCATACTTATCCCTACTTTTACACTGCAGCCATTCCTCAAAATCCCTCTTTTTCTCTTCCACCTTCATTTTCACCCCTTCATTCCACCACTCGCTGCCCCTCCTCATGCCACCTCCAACAAACCTCTTTCCACACACATCACTTACATGTCCCACAAAACATTCTTTCATCAACCCCCATTGCTCCTCCAAGTCCCCAACTTCTCTTTCTTTCACCCTGTCATATGCCACTCTCAACCTGTCCTGATATTTCTGTCTCTTCTCTGGCTTTTTCAACTCTTCCACCTTCACTATTTCCCTTCTACATCCCCCCACTCTATTTCCCCACTCTTTTGCTACTACCACTTTTGCTTCAACCAAATAATGATCAGACATCCCAGCAGCCACACCCCTAAATGCATGCACATCTTTCATTCTACCAATTATGCTCTTTGCTACCAACACATAATCCATCAATGCTTTTTCTTTCACTCTTCCATTTGCCACTCTCATCCATGTATACTTGTCTATTAACTTCTTCTGAAAAAAACTATTACCTATCACCAACTCTTGCTCCACACACATATCTAACAGTCTTTTGCCACTCTCATTCCCACCTGGTACCCCATACTTTCCTACAACACCTTCTACCTCTCCATCACCCACTCTGGCATTCAAGTAACCCAGCACAACTACATAGTTCCTTCTACTCAGATCATCCACACACCTAGTCAACTCATTCCAGAATTCATCCCGCTCTTCCTCACTTCTCTCACATCCTGGCCCATAACGCACTAACAAAAGCCAAACATTCCCTACCTATCCTAGCCCTCACCCACATCAGCCTAGATGACGCTTCTTTCCTTTCCACTACTTTATTTACCATCAATTCACTCAGCAATAATACTCCAAACTAGCAATTCACCTATTCGTTGTCACAAAATGCACACTTCTATCTATGTATAATATACACTGGTCCCATTCTTCTTTGTTAGGGGGGAGGCAGACCCAAATAACACACATTCACAACAAGCCTCAATCACTCCTCTTAGCTCCTTAGAGATAGAAGGGTTGTCACAAATCCCCCCAAAACAATCCTACTTGGAATATCAGCAGAGTAGGTGAGCAAGGATCTACTATTTTGAGGCCTGATTGCTCTTTTCACTCCATCCATCTATCTCATTCTTCCTTTTCGTCTCACTCCAACCACTCCTGCAGTCCTTACTCCCTTTGATAGTCATTCATCATTCATCATTGCCATGCGTTCCAAGGGATCTCTGTAATGGATTGGTAATATTGTACATACTAATTCTAAGTTAAGTTCTACCTTACATGTTTTGTTGAGAAGCATTATTCCTGTTCTTATCTAATTCTAATGAGCCGAAAAGATATCTTCTTCTCCCGTTAACTCTGAAAGATGTAGGACGACACATGTAAATAGCTCCAGGCATTTCCACCATATTTTCTATCATTTTCAGATATCCTACCCTTACTAACATAACCCTAACCCTATTTCTAATGCCGCTAAGTAATATATCCATAGTGATAGTGTGATCATATGTACGGTAAGTCAGGTATATAATGACTGGTTAGTTCTAGTTTATTTAGCCGGTTCTAACTAATTACAGTGCATATCCTAACCTAATACTGCTGTGTTCATGTTCCAGTTGTTGCCCATACAGGCAACCTATGTAACCCATAATGCAGGGAAACCAAAATATCTAACCTAATCTATTACAATTGGTGAACTATATCCCAACTGGCAATGAGGATTACAAGTGGCTTTTTTTTTCTACCTAACCTAATTTTGTCCTACTTAGCCTAACTGAATTTTGTCTTGCCTAAGTATAGCCTATACCTAGCCTATGCCTAAACCAATTACTTTTGGACTATGTATTTGAACTTAGCCTAGACAAAGCTAATTTCCTATTGCATTATTAGGCTATTCCCTATAACTTCATCATGTTGCTCATTGGGAATGTAGGTCCGCATGATGAATCTGAGAAATTTTCAACCTATATAAACAGGGTTCAAGTGTATTTCGAAACTAATGATATTAAGAATGATAAGCCAGTTCCTGTTTTTTTTTGTCTATTATGGGTTCTAAACTTTTTAGTCTAACTATTTATTTTGTGAGTCCAAAATCTCCTAAGGAATGTAATTTGGAGGAATTAATATCCACTCTCAACAATCACTACAAACCCCAGGTTATAGTGATCTAGGAAAGATTCAAACTCTACCGAAGGTGTCAAGGAGACCATGAAAGTGTAACTTCTTATGCTCCAGCTCTAAAGTCACTCGCATCGACATGTGAATTTCGGGACAAACTAGAGGAGATAGTGAGAGATAGGTTTGTTATGGGTCTCTTGGAAGAAAGTACTCAGCTAGTTCTTTTGACAGAGAAGAATCTCACTTTTGCCTGAGCAGTAGAGATTGCTATTACTAGGGAAGCTGCAGAGAAGGTGTCAGGGGGTTTGGTCAGGAACCTCACACTAATGATAAAGAGGTAAATGCTGTAAAAGTAAATGCTAAGAGTTCTTTTTATATGAAGAAGCAGATGCCTAATGGAGGGAAGGAGAAAGGTACAAAACCTGACAAACCATGTAGCGGATGTGGTAAAAATCATTGGAAAAATGATTGTCCTGTAAAAACACTGAATATATTCTGTGTAAGCGCACTGGGCACATTTCTAAGGTCTGTTTTTCTAAGGGTAAGAAAAATTCTACTAAATGTGCTGTGGACCCTAAGGCTGTAAGTTCTGCTGAATCTAGATCTTCTAGTGATCCGACTTCAGAAGGATGTAGTGACTATATTTTTAATACTAGCTCGTCTAATTTGCGAGATCCCTACTATGTGACAAGCACCTTGGATGATTGTGCTGATGTCCGATTCCAGGTGGACACAGGTGCTGCTCGTACTCTTATCAGTGAACAAGAATTTTTTAAATGTTTTCCTAAAGCTAAGCCTAAAATAATGCCTTGTAAGACTAAATTGAGGAAGCATGGAGGTTCCAAAATTCCTGTGTGTGGGGAGATTTGGGTAAAAATCAAGTTCCAAGGTCATGTTGTAGAGAATCAAGATATCGTAATAGTGAAGGATTCTGGTCCTAACCTATTAGGTCGTGATTTATTACCTGCTACAAATATTAGCCTAAGTCTAGTGGACAGTGTTGTGCATACTATTGCCGAGAAGTCTGTCGTGGAAAAATTTCCTGATATGTTCCAAGAAGAATTTGTTAAAGGTATATTATTTATACAGCTTTTATAAAAAAAATATTCATCTTTTGTTGATATTATCTGCAAGAAGACATTGTTTTCTCATCATAATGAATATAAACTGATAATTTTAATTAGATAAGTGTGTCATTGAATATATTGTTTTATATTATGGTATGATGACTGAAAATTTCTCATTTTCTGTTGTTGTTTTCGGCGTCTTGAGAATAAAGTAAACAAAAAGGGCTGAAGGGCGTTTCATTAAATCTTCTTGTATTACTTTGCATTTATAGAATATATGGGTTTAATGCCCAATAGGTTATGAGCCCAGTTGCTGTGGATCCATGGTTCATAGTTGATGTCAGAGAAAAGAGGAAATGAAGACAAAATCTGAGGTGTTAAGTGGAAGCTGTTCTGAATGATTTCCTAGCCTACTGGTAACCGGCAGTACCCTAGGCCAACAATTAGCTTCCGATGGTAAAGTAACCCAGATGACTAGCCTAGCCTAGTGAATTGTGGTAAGTCTTCAAGAGCCATTAGTTTTTGAATTGTCCGATTTGAAAAGTGTCATTGTGCCTCTGAATGGCACTAATTGTACTACCTGGAAGGTTCAGGTTAGAATGGCCCTCATTAGAGAAGATGCTTGGGACCTGGTAAAGGGAACTGAGACTGTCCCTGATTCATCAGACACTACTAATTACAGGAAATATGTTATTAGGAGAAATAAAGATATTGTCTGTTATTGTTATTGGCCATTAACACAAAATTACTTTATATGATTGGTGATCCAAAAGATCCCCAAGAAGTTTAGAAAAAACTTTGTAACCAGTTCCAGAAGAAAACATGGTCTAATAAATTGCAGTTGCATAGAAAATTATTTTCTTTAAGGTTAAGATAAGGCCGTTCAGTACAGAATCATATAAAAACTATGACTGAAATATATGATGAACTACCTGCTATCGGAGATTCTGAGTGAAGAGGATAGAGCAGTTTATCTTTTAGCTAGCCTACCAATTTCATATAATGTTTTAGTCACAGCACCGGAAGCTAGTCCTAAAGTACTAGGATTAGAAACTGTGATTGAAAGGTTACTGCATGGGGAAAGAAAATGTTTGTCTAAAGAGAGTGGTAACTCAAAGGTTAATGTCAAGCAAGAAAAGGTCTATGGTGCCAAGAAATTTAAGCCAAGAATATTTTAAAGTGTCATATCTGTGACAAACCAGGGCATATTAAAAAGAATTTTTGGTTTTTTTTTTATTATTCTAGGCCTACTAAACCTAGCTTTAAAGAAAAATCAAGTAGTGCTGAAACTAAATATGAAAGTGATGAGAGTGTGTGGTTGCTTGCAGCCCATGCTATGTCAGCTTGTGGTGATGATGCCATGGTTGACACATGGATTGTAGATTCTGGTGCCACATGTGTAATAATAAGAATTCTTTTACAAAATCTAGTGATAGTGAAACCATTTTTGTGGCATTAGGTGATGGGCATTATTTAAATGCAGTTGGCTTTGGCAAAGTAGCATTTAAAATGTTGTTACCAAATGGCAAGGTTAGAAAGTGTACATTATCTGATGTATGTACCTAACTTATATTATCATTTACTTAGTCTAGGTAAAGTTACAAAACTTGGTAATTTTACTCAGTTTCATGATGATGAGTGTAAGGTTTATTATGCCAATGAAAAACTAATTGCTGTAGCTGAAAAGAAATATAGTTTGTAGTATTTAAAATTTATTCATTATGAACATAAAGTAAATGCTGTATGTAAAGAAAAAGGAAATGAATATATTTGGCAAAGGAGGTATGGCCATTTAGGTGTTGAAAATTTAAAGTTTTGGGTAAAATCATCTTGTAGAGGGCTTGAATGTTGATGTAGATAAAGAACTAGAATTTTGTGAACCTTGTGTAAAAGGAAAAAATAAGAAATCTCCTTTCCCTTGTAAAAATGAAAATCTTGTCAGAGAATCTCTTGATTTAATTCATTGCGGTGTATGTGAGATATGAATGAAAAATCTTTAGGTAATGCTGAATACTTGTAGCTCGCGGATTGGTTGGTGCAGCAACTGCTTTTTCCCATCTACCTCCAGACTCTGGAACTCTCTTCCTCCTTCTGTCTTTCCTAATTCTTATGACCATTCATCCCTCAAAAAGCAGATCTATCGTCATCTCAGGGCCTAGTCCTCCATATCTCTGGGTCCTCTGTACTTTGACTGTTTTTTCCTGTCTCTCGTTTTCGTTTTTGTGACATTACCTCATCTCTGCCTTATCCTTAACCTTTTTCTTTTCCTTTTTCTTGGTATTTTCTCATGCCTGGGCCTTTATTGATGAGGGCAGTTTCTGTCTGTCCCAGTGTCACACTCATAAAAAAGAAAGAAAGAAAAACATTAATTGATGATGCGACTCGTTATGTAAGGATGTATGTACTTAAAGGTAAATATGAAGTTTTTGATAAATTCATAGAAAGGAAAAATTATATAGAAAACCAGATAGGTGAGAAAATTAAAACACTCCGTACAGATAATGGAGGTGAGTATACATCTAATGAATTTGAGAAATATATGAAAGATGAAGGTATTACACATGAGTATACTATTCCAAAAACTCCAGAACAAAATGGGGTGAGTGAAAGGATGAACAGGATGCTTGTAGAACAAGTTAGGGCTATGTTGATAGATTCAAAATTGCCTCATAAATTTTGGGCAGAGGCATTATCAACTGCCAGTTATTTAAAGAATAGAAGTCCTGCCAGAGCACTTAAGGGTATCTTTCCCCATCTAGCAATTAAAGGTAAAACACCAAATGTTGAGCATTTAAAGATTTTTTAGTGTTATTGGGTCCCAAGTCTATTAATTTTACGCTAGGGTAAAATAAAATATATAATAACACTAGGGATTTATTCTTGAAGCTGGTATAAATAAATCAAGCCACTCATCCGGGCATTAACAATAGACGAATCAAGTATAAGTATAAGAATATCAAAACAAGAGAATTAAACTCTATTTAATAGGAAATAAATACAAATAAGAAAGCAATCAGAATAAATAATATGAAACAATAATAAATAAGTATACCTCAACTCACATTTCCTTTTCCCATAGAAAAAATCAACTTCTATTTTCAAGATATTCAAGTAGTTATAATTATAGTACTCGTTAACTTTGAATATATACCTACTTTACAAATCTAACCACTCTGGCTGTTCTATAGTTCTACTAGACCTACAAAGAGGTCCTGATTTTGGCACTGTCGTGGGAGCATGCATGGAGTTATCAGAACTCTCATCTATGCAATTAGGATTTATAATATTACTCTGTTCATTAGTCACATCAGAAATTGATGTAAGACTAGTTGGAATAGAAGGCAAAATTGGCTTAAAAGTACACCTAGTTCGCTTTCTACGCATTTATAATCCATGAAAGTGTAATAATGCCCCTAAATAATAATAGTAAGAAAATACAAAATTCGCAAATAAAGCCCATGCAAAAAAAATACCTCTTAATGCAATCAGATATTATGATGATAATTGGAAAAAAGCATTAAGAACGAACAGCAAACAAACTTTTGATATAATATCGTCAGGGAAATAGCGTGCGAGGGTGCATCAGCTGATACGGAAGCTGCAAAACATTTGTGGATAGGGGTTCGTTCTCCCGCATCCTCCCCCTCTTCTACCACTTAATGCGATCGAATATTATGAAGAGAATTGAAAAAACCATTAAGAACAAACAGCAAACAAGCTCTCGATATAATATTGTCTGGGAAATAGCAGATAGGGAATACATATATTTCATTTAAGTTTCCCATGTACAGTACGATATACGTTTTCTCTGTAACAAATTGTATAGTTTTCTTTTTGTCTCAGCTGATTTTGTTTAAGTTATGATTAGTAAGCCCGCCTTTTATTCTTCAATAAGATTTCATGCAGCATGGTCGATATGTAAAAAAGATAGAATAATGTTTAGAACCAAGGAATATTAATAATACTATAATCTTCAAAATTGGATAAACCCCAAACAGGGTGAGTAAATAAATATTTTATGAGTTAGATGTTGTGCCTGAATAGTGATAAGCATCAGCTGATACGGAAGCGGCAAATCGTTTGCGGATAGAGGTTCGTCCTCCCGCATCCTCCTCCTCTTCTACCGCTTAATGTGATTGAATATTATGAAGATAATTGAAAAAAAACATTAAGAACAAACAGCAAACAAACTTTCGATCTAATATCGTAGGGATATAGTATGCGAGTGTGCATCAGCTGATATGGAAGCCGCAAAACATTTGTGGCTAGAGGTTCGTTCTCCTGCATCCTCCTCCTCTTCTACCACTTAATGCAATCGAATATTATGAAGAGGATTGAAAAAAAACATTAAGAACAAACAGCAAACAAACTCTCGATATAATATCGTCTGGGAAATAGCGTGTAGAGAATATATATTTCATTTAAGTTTCCCATGCACAGTACGATATACGTTTTCTTTGTAATGAATTGTATAGTTTTCATTTTGTCTCAGCTGATTTTGTTTACGTTATGATGAGTAAGCCCAACATTTTATTCTTCAATAATATTCCGTGCAGCATGGTCGATATGTAAAGAAGATAGAATAATGTTTAGAACCAATGAATATTAATAATACTGTAATCTTGAAAATTAGATAAACCCCAAATAGGGTGAGTAAATAAATTTGTTATGAGTAAGATATTGTGCCTGAATAGCGATAAGCATCAGTTGATATGGAAGCGGCAAAATGTTTGCGGATAGAGGTTCATTCTCTCGTATCCTCCTCCTCTTCTATCGCTTTATGTGATCGAATATTATCAGGAGAATTGAAAAAAGCAATAAGAACAAACTTGCGATATAATATAATCAGGGAAATAGCGTGCGAGGGTACATCAGCTGATACTCTTTTTTTTTACGTCACGGACTCCCTATTCTACCAAGGGCTAGGACGGTTGCCTTCTTGCGAAGGATTTGTTTTGGCAGAGGTAATTGTTACCCTGAGTGCATGCCCTTGCTAACCTCAGACCGTGGCGGGGCGCGAACCCTCGACCTGACGCCTCAAAGTCACGGACGCTACCGCCTGAGCCACTGCGATTACAAGAACATCAGCTGATACTGAGACGGCAAAACGTTTGCATCCTCATGCCCACCGCCATTATGCACGTCCCAGTGTATGCCTGTTGCCCACCGCATAATAGAGTGCATTAATTTGTTTACTGTACAGTAAATTTGTACACTATTTGCATGTTAATATAAATAACTACAGGTCTTTCTGCTTTGTTATGTACTTATAAAATATGTTTTACTACTCTTATATCTTTGGTATAGTGTGTTTATGGACGGTTGTGGAACGTACCTATGCCCATTATCATTGTTTTTCTTATGGAAAATGACTCGTTAAATTATGCAAAAATTACATTACGCGGCACCTCTGAGAACCTATCTTCACGATATTCTAAGAACTAGGTGCAACACCATAATTCTGATTATTACTGGGAAAAATGCATTCTTCTACACTTGGAGTAAATTAGTTGGTCTGAATGTCTTTTCCAAATTATATTGCCAGAATTTTTGAGTTATGCTTTGTAGTTACAAACACCAAGTACTTCTACGATTTTACCTTCTAACCAAGGCTTACCTTGACCATAATTTTTAACAAAAACTGCATCATCTACATTATATTCTGATTTTTCAAATTTACATTCTTTCTGCAGCGCCTTCTCCCTTTTTTCTTGAGGTTTAATTTTTTCTACAGTTCCTCAAAAGTTACGGTTAAACATCATATCAGCTGGACCCTTCCCAGTGAAGGAATGTCCAGTTCTTCCATGATTATAAAAAACCTACATACTCTGGTATTAATATCCCCATCATTAAATTTACTAAAACCCTCTTTGAAACTTTTACTGCCCTCTTGGCTAAGCTGTTAGAAGAAGGGTTATAAGGAGAAGGTGTAATATGTTTAATGCCATTCTTCCTCAGGAAAACTCCATCTCCTGAGACAAAATAAGGGGCATTGTCAGAAACAATTGTTTCTGGAATCCAAAATTACGAAAACTCTGCCTTAACTTAGCAATAGTTACTGCTGATGTGGTAGATCTAGTAACATGAACATCCAAAACTTTTGTGTGGGAATCTACAATTATCAAAAAATAAGAGTCACCAATTGGACCAGCGTGGTCTAAATGTAACCTACACCAAGGTTTCCCAGTTTCTGGCCAGGATGATACTTGCTGACTGTGGAGTCTGGAAATTTTTAAAACAAAGTTCTGGTGATGAAATTAAACCATCACCCAAAAAACTTGAAGCTATTTTGAAAGCACCCCCTCCAAAGTCTGTCAGTGATGTACAATCCTCTTTGGGTATGGTTACCTATTATAGCAGATTTGGTCTAGTACTTTGTCTCCCTTATTGATTTCTGAAGAAAGGTGCCAAATTTACATGGTCATCTGTATAAGCTAATGCTCTCAGTAAGGTCAAAGCAGAGTTTTCCAAGTCTGAATTTCTTGCTAATTTTGATGGAAATCATCCAGTAATTGTAGAAGTGGATGCATCTCCTGTGGGCGTTGGCTGCATTTTGATGCAGGAAATGCATGGTATTGAAGTATTAGTCTATTTTGCTAGCAAAAAGTTATCATCGGCAGAATTAAATTACTCCCAGTGAGACAAGGAAGCTCTGGCTTTGGTCTATGCTATAAGTAAATTTGAATATATTTTATTGGGTCATAGATTTATTCTTAGAACTGATCACAAACCATTATTTTGATTGGTAGAACCAAACAGATTCCTGTAAATGCAAATGCTAGAGTGCAGCAATGGGCTTTGCTTTTGTCACAGTACAATTATGACTTAAATTTTAAAATAGAAAAAGCTAATGTTGTCGTGGATGCACTCAGTCGTTTGCGAGTGCTGGATTCTAGTACCCCTAATGAATATGTTTAATGTTATAGAAGCTATGCATAGCCTAAGTACTCAAGAGAATCTGTATTCAAAACAGTTTTCTTTTTATTTATAGTTACATTGTTCATTTGGAATTCCCTCAAAACTCTGTCTAATCTTTCATCATGCTCTTTTTGTGTTTGTCCTCCAAAAAAATATCATCTAAAAAGGCTACAACACAATCAATATTCATCAAAATCTGAGAAGTAAATCTTTGAAAGATAACTGGTGATGATGCCAAATCAAAAGGAAGTCTTTTATATTTAAGAAGACCTTTGTGAGTATTCATTACAAGAAGCTTTTGGCTTTCATCATTAACTGGTAATTGCAAGTATGCATTTTCAAGATCAATTTTAGAAAATATTTTACTCTCTGCCAACTACTGATAAATATCATATACCCTTGAAAGTGGATATTTATCACAAACAATGTTCTGATTCAACTCTTTAAAATCTCTACCAATCCTCATAGATTTTTTATTGCTTTTAATACTGGAACAATGGGAGCCGCCCAATCACTAAAACTTACTGGTTCTATAATGTCATCAGAAACCAATTTATCTAAAGTATCCTCTACTAATTTCTTATAATGACATGGTACGGTTCTAGCCTTCTGAAGTTTAGCTACTATGCTCGTAATTGGCAATTTTGAATCAGCTGAAAATGTAACTGGCTGAACTCTAGCACCCATTACACTGTTTATTAGTTTATTTTCACATTCAACAACACCTGCCAAAGCAATTCCAATCTTAGACATTAAATCCCTACCCCACAAGTTTGGGTTATCATTGTCAACAACACAAAATCCATGTCTTATCCTGAAATCATTATAAACAACATTCACTTAAACTTTACCCATGACATTAAAATTACTGTTTCCGTAAGCTTTAAGTTTTTTATTACAATTCAACATAGGTAAAGCTAAGCATTGAACCCACTTGCAACCTAAAGTAGAAACTCCAGCACCACTATCAATTTCATATGGAATTTCTTTATCATTTAAGTGTAAATTAATCTTGGTTATTACAGTAGGATTAGTTTCTACACTCAAAATCCTGTTTTCTTTCCCTACTAAAGCAGTTTCATTTAAACTTAATAAATGATTACAATCACTATCTTCCTCAAGTAGGGTTTTTTTAAAAACTGCATTAGTTTATTTTTTACCCTTTCTTTTTATTTATGGCAAAGTGGTATGGCTGTTTTTTTCCATCACGATACTTTTGGTTCTTGGAACTCTGATAAAACTTAGAACCCTGGTAAACTTCCTTATTAAAATGTCAAACTGTTTTCAAGTGTCCTTTTTTCACACACTGAACAAGAAAGATGAGAAAAGCGACAATCCTCACTATGGCGAGGGTAACCACAGTGTCGGCAACTTGCCCTTTTCTACCATTAAGGGTAGGAGTAAGTCTATTTGAATTAATATTCAAAGCATTCACTTGAGTAGAAAGTTTTTCAACACAAAAAGCTTTTTCAAAATTTAATATTCTGTCCAATGTGGCAGAAGAAGTCATAGTTTACGAGATTAGATTTTCCACTGCTAAATTAGGAAAATATACATCTGATTCAATAGCCATAAACAATTGATCGCGATCCCTAGCATCAAACTGATTGCCAGAATTACAGTGTTTGGCAAGTGTTTTGAGATCAGCATAAAGACTACGCAGGTTTCTTATTTCTATACTGATCCTGAAGTAAGTCGTTCAGTAAGGGAGAAACGAGCACCAAATATGTATGGTGAGTGGGTTTCAGCTGCAACTTGCAGAGCATCTGAACCTACTTCTGGTAGAGAAGCATTAATAGGTGCTGATGAGAATAACAAATGAGGAGGCACATTTAGCATAAAGAGCAATGAAAGCAGGTAAAGCACCAGAGAAAGATGGGTATCATGTTGAATGCTTGTCAAAAGGTGGGGCAGCATTATTAGAAAGGATGGTTAGGTTGTTGAATGTATGTTTCAGGAAAGGGAGGGTCCCAGTCTATTGGAGGAGTGCATGTGTAGTTCCACATTACAAAGGGAAAGGAGATAGGTATGACTGTAGTAGTTTTAGAGGAATTAGTTTGTTGATTGTAGTTGGTAAGGTATATGGAAGAGTGTTAATCGAGAGAATTAGGAAAGGTACTGATTGAGGAAAAACAGTATGGGTTCAGGAGACGAAGAGGATGTGTGGATAAGGTATTTGTGGTAAGACAGGTATGTGAGAAGTTTTTGGAAAAAGGTAAGGACTCTTTTTGAACTTTTATGGACTTAGAGAAATCGTATGGCCGGGTAGAGAGAGAGGGGCTGTGGAGTATGATGCGACTGTATGAAATAAGTGGAAGTTTGTTGAATGTGGTGAAGAGCTTTTACATAAATAGTAGAGCATATGTGAGAGTTGGGATTGGTATAAGTGATTGATTTGAGATGAAAGTAGGGTTACGTCAAGGTTGCGTAATGTCGCCATGGTTGTTTAATGTGTATATGGATGGAGTGGTAGAGGAAAGTAAATGAAAGAGTATTAGACAGAGGTGAGGATGGAAGGTTGTGGAAATTGAATCAGTTGCTATTTGCGGATAATACGGTACCGGTGGCTGATACTAAGAATGAATTGAATCATTTCGTGACTGAGTTCATTAGGGAGTGTGAAAAAAGGAAGTTGCGGGTAAATATTGGAAGGAGTAAAGTCATGAGATGCATGAGGAGTGTTAATGTTGGCAGACTGAATGTAGGAGTGAATGGGGAGTTACTTGAAGAAGTTGAGAGTTTTAAGTATTTGGGGTCGCATGCATCAAGGAGTGGATGAGTGGATGTAGAGGAAAGTCACAGAGTGAAGGAAGCAAGTAAAAAGTCTAGATGGGTTGAAAAGTGTAATAAGAAATAGAATAAATGAAAAGAGAAGGATATATGAAAGTATGATTTTGTATGGAGCAGACACTTGGAATGCAAGAGAGGATGATTGGAACACGTTGAATCTTATGGAGATGAGGGTTGTTGTATCTAGAATAGATAGAGTAAGAAATGAGGATGTCAGGCAGAGAACGGGTGTTGGAAGAAGTCTGTCAAATAGGTTAGATCAGAGAGTGTTGAGTTGGTTTGGAAGAATGGAAAGGATGAGTGATGAACGACACATGAAGAGAGAGTGGAGTGAAGAAGTGGTTGGAGTAAGGCTAAGAGGGATACCTAGAATGAGATGGATGGAGGACGTGAAAAGGACATTGAATCCACGTGGAATGTCAGTGAAGCAAAGAAGAGTGCGTGCAAGAGATAGGAATGAGTGGAGGAAGAGTGTGTATAGATGATGCGGGCCAAAGGGATTTCTCCCACATGCTAGCTCAGTGAACTATGATGAAAGGGTGTGAGGGGAGTTGCTATATGATGAAGCATTGGGGGTAATCCAGATGCGGCTGTTGGGCCTCATTATAGAATATCCTCGTCTGCCAACCTTGTGGGTGACTCAAGCAGGGTGGAAAGGGGGGAAACATGGTAACCCTTTATCTCCAAGGAGCTAAGAGAAGTGATTGAGATATGTGTGGATCGTGGTGAATGCGAATTTCTTGGCTCGGTCACCCCTCTTACAAGGGTGAATGGGGCTATGTGCATATGTGTACATATATACAAAAATAATCCATAAATGTTGCATTTACCAATTTAATGCAAGTATTCTCTAATCGGTGTTCTCATATGATTGATAATTAGAAATTAAACTCCCTAGTCAAGCATATAGCAAAAGAAAGTCTAAAATCAATAAAAGAATTTAGTATATTCTTATCTTTGAATGCATTGGAATATTAGATTACGCAGGGTTGCCAGGTCGTACCATAAATGCATTATTTAACCAGAAATCTCGTGTTTCCTGAAAGCCTGTCATTTTTATGGCACAAAAGAATTGATACCAAAAAATGCCATAATTTGTAGCCCGCTTGCCATTTTTTGTCAGAAATTTGCAGTATGTGTGTGTGTGGCATACTGCAAAGAAGATCCCATCAGTGCTCACAAACTTCTGTACACAACTGCCAATTACCTAATGTAATACACCATCACTCTTCTCAAACATCATATCCTATTTTTATGAACACAAATTCCCACTTAGCATTATTATAGAGTTAGGTACTGATGGTGCATATAATCTGTGTGAAAATTATAACTCTGCATACTCTAAGAAAAAGGAACATTCTTGTAATTGCATTTTGGTTAAATGAATATGCAACAGTTAAAGAGATGCCTTTGCTAAAAGTCTTCACATTTTTTAATCCCTCTAAATTTTTCAGCCGATCAGAGACTAGGTATTTGATGACTGGGAAAGTTATTTATTCAGTTATCACTCAATGGGATGAACTCAAAATATTTCAAGTCCTTTGGGTATACCAGCTATTACAGCTGCAAAATACTACTTGAAATGCTCAGTTACAGGCCAAATTATGTGTCTGGTATTTCCTTCACATTAATAAGTAAATTTGAGCAAATTAATGCTTCCTTTCACCATACAAATGGTAATCAGTGTAATTTGTTGAAGTAGCACATATGTAATGATGAATTGGTACGAATGTATGTACATGTTGAAGACAGACATCCTTTTTGGAGCTAAATTGTACAAAGAGGCAAAACTTTCAAGTGAACAGGTACTTAATATAAAATACAGATGCCTGATTTTTTTTAAGACAGCAGTAAATGAAGAGACTAAGAGGTTGCAAGAAAAATCAAAGTTTCTTGATACATTGCAAGCACATCATTCAGATGTTCTTCTCTCCCAGAATAGAAATCATAGGTTTCATGAAATGGAAATTCAAGAATTTATCACGAAAGACTTAGATATAAATGGCTTTGAAAAGGAGTACATTAATATCAGACTGTGACTGGACAAGAGCAGGGACTGATATTAGCCTCAAATATCAGATAAAATTTTAGTGCTGTATGTATGATATTAAAAATGCACTTGGAGTGTATTGGTTCAGAAATCTGGCAAAATTAGTCTTAACTATGTTATATATATATATCTATATCAATTGTATTTGTTGAAAGAAATAAAATGGGAAACTAGCTATCAAAAAGCATCTTGATGATATGGTCACATTTAATGTTAAACAATACCTGTTGTAAAAATTTCTCGTTCTAAAAGTTATACTGAGAAATTTCAATAATAGTATATATGACTATGAGAGTCAACATGAGAAATGTGATAACAATGAAGCTGGAGAAGCACTCCAATTATTGATGAATGTCTTGAGCAGTGGGTGCATAGGTGTGGTCTGAGCTGCAATAAAACAAGAAAAATGTGTGGTTAACTGTTAGTTCTATTTTTATGTTTGTCTATCTATTTATATACATGACCCCTTTCCCCTTGCATGGGGGGTGGCCGAGCCAAGAAACACGCATTCACCACAATCCACACATACCTCAATCACTCCCCTTAGCTCCTTGGGAATAAAAGGTTGACAAAATTTTCCCCCTACAACTCTGCTTGGGTCTCCCACAATCTTCCTCCACTCATTCCTATCTCTTGCACGCTCTCTTCTCTACATCACTGACATTCCACGTACATTCAATTCCCTTTTAACGCCATTCTTCCATCTCATTTTAGGTCTCCTTCTTAGCCTTACTCCAACCACTTCTTCACTCCGCTCTCTCTTCATGAGTCGTTCATCACTCATCCCTTCCATGCTTCCAAACCATCTCAATATTCTTGGATCTAACCTATATGACAGCTCTCTTTCAACACCCATCCTCTGCCTGACCTCCTCATTTCTTCCTCTATCTATTCTAGATGCACCAATCATACTTCTCAAAGACCTCATCTCCATTACATTCAACAATCTCTTTTCATCATCTCTTGCAATCCAAGAATCTGCTCCAAACAATGCTGTCAGCACAATCACACCTTCATTTATTCTTCTCTGTACTTCCATTCCTAAATACCTATTTCTCATCTCACTTTTCAACCTACCTAGATTTTATTTGCTTCCTTCACTCTATAACTTACCTCCACATCCACTTGTTCATTCCTCGCTATGTGCGACCCAGGTATATAAAACTCTTAACTTCTTCAAGCAACTCCCTATGTACCCTTACATTCGATCAGCCAATATTAACATTCCTCGCACATCTTATGACTTTATTTTTATCAGTGTTCACCCCAACTTCCTTTTTGCACACACCCTAATAAACTCAGTCACCAAATGATTCAGTTCATTCTAAGCATCAGCCATCAGTGCTTTGTCATTTGTGAATAGTAAGTGATTCACTTTTCACAACTTTCCATACTCATTCACTAATTCCAAGTCTCTGTCTTATAATTTTTCAATTACGTTCCTTATCACTCCATCCATATACACTTTAAACAACCATGCCAATATTACACAACCTTTAATGTAACCCCACATTCACCTCAGACCAATCAATAATACCATTCCCGGCTCTCACATGTCCTAAAATTCATATAAAAGCTTCTGACCAAATTCAACAAACTTCCACTTATTCCATACAGTCACAACTCACTAAAAAAAAACTCCAATAATCCATAAGAGCTCAAAACGTGTTCCTACCTTTCTACAAAACTTTTCTCACAAACCTGTCTTACACTCTTGACCCACACTATTCTTCCACAAGCAGTCTCTCAATACCTTTCCTAATTCTCTCAATTGACATTCTTTCATATGTCTTACCAACAACACTCATAATATAAATTCCTCTGAAACTACTATGCTCATTTTTTTCTCTTCCTTCATAAAGTGGAACTATGCCTACACTCCTCCAATCAACTGGAACCCTTCCTCTCCTAAAATATGCACTCGACAGCCAAACCATCAATTCTACTAATTCCTTTCCACCTTTTAATAAGCATCTACATGGCACCCATCTAACCTTGGTGTTTTACCTGCTTCCATTGCTCTCATTACCAACTGTACCTCCTATTCCTATTTGATTATTTCCCTATCGTTCTCTTCAGGTAATAATGGTATTCTCCATTAATTTTCCCACAGCTACAATCTCTGCTTCTTTATCATCTTCCTCATTTAGCAATTCCTTGAAATACTCAGCCCATCTCTCACCTGTATTTTGTCTACTAGAAAATGTCCATTTGCTCCTTTCACACTCTCCTCCCTACCAGACTCACCTTTCTGCACTCTTTTCAATTCCTTGAAAAACATCTTTCTATTCCTTTCAAAATTTTCAGACGAGCATCTACATCGCAAATTAGCTTTTCTCTTTGCTTCCCTCACCACAGGCGTCGTAAGCCTCCTCTTTGCACTATACCTTCATATGCCTCTACATTACCTATCTGCAACAATCCTCAAATGCCTGCTTCTTTACAATCACTACTGCACTCACCTCCTCATTCCACCATTCACTACCCTTCCTTTTACTTCCACCTGTTAGTCTCCTTCCACATACTGCCTCTGCGCACTTCATAGCTTCCTCCTTGAAACTCTTCCATATTTCTTCCTCTCCTTCCTCTACTTTCTCTTTCATTACTTTCCATGCTTCCTCAGACAAGCCTTTTACTCACAGTCTTTCTCTTTTTTATTCAGCTCACCCACTTTTAGCACCTCTGTTCCACTCTCTCTTCTCCTCTTTCTCCACCTTTCTGTCACTCTCACTCTACTTTCTACAACATAATCCATTAATGTTCTGTCAACTACTCTAGATATACTCTATGCATACTTGAGAACATCCTTCTTTGTAAATACAGTTTTGGCAATCAACATCTCTCTTAACACACATTCCTATCATTTTCTTTCCACTTTCATTCTTATCAGGCACACCATACTTCCCAATTACACCATCCACTTTTCCATTTCCTCCAAAGTTTTTCTCTTTCTTCCTCATTTAATTTACTTCCAAGGCCATAGGCGCTCACAAACGCCCAAACCTCGCATCCCAGTCTCATTTTAGCCACTATTATTCGAGATGCATTTTTTATTTCCAAGAATAATGGATGACAAGTATATGGTTCATATTCAATTGTAATTGCCATATAGACTGCCATTTTTCAAAATTAGTTTGCCCGGAAATGCCACAAATAATACTATTAGTTGCAGTAAGAGTACTGCAACATCTGACAACTCTGACAGTAAGTGGAACGAATGTATGGTCATGTCTATAAAAACGGAGTGACAAAGGGGAGGCTTTGTGTTCATCCATTTATTATTAAGTTTTTATAATCAATCTGTTTTTGTTTCCTATCTCCCTTTATACCCTTCCTTCCAAATGGTCCCCTAGGGGTCAAAAGCGAGCACACAGCACCATCAACTCTCCTTTCTTCACCGCTATCCTATCCCAACTTTCCTCTTCCTTTCAAATCAAGGCAATTTATAAAAAAAAATAGGAGACTACTAACCCCAGGTAGAACAGTTTGAAGTTTTCTCATATTTTTACAGGTTCACTACAGCTTCAGATGTTTTCACCTACGGGCCCACCATGGCCCGTCCACCCTAAAGGGTGGATATCTATAACTAACTGACAAAGGGGAGACTTCGACTTAATTGGGAGTGATTTATTTATTTATCAAGTACTTCGTAAAGTCATCTGCAAAGTATTTAAGAAAGTTGCTTAAATTAAATGAAGTAAACATATACGTAAAATTTACCACAATGAAAGCCCTTACATTGGGTTTCCCAACCCAAAGAAAAAAAATTACACAAATATGAAGACGTGTCTCTACAGTATAAATAAGTGAAATCTACCCCATCATATACACAGTTAAAGAACGGGGGAATTTCCTCAGTGAGACGTCCTACGATTATTGCTAGTTCGAAAATATCATGTCAAGTGGGGACGAGTTGTAGAAAACGTTCTATATCAATATACTTTGCATAATATTTACAAAAATATTTACGTGTCTGTGATAACTAAATACTAATAATCTTGTATAGATAAGTGACTAATTAACAAAATATAATGAAACAAATATTCACAGTCTCGAACGTGTGTCCCCAACACTTCCTGTACTCTTTACTTCAGTTAGATTAGGGATATGCTGAAAAGCCTATGATAATTACAGAAATGTGCACTCGAAACAACAATCATTACGTCCACTTTGTTTATTTATCACCATATTCAAAGTAGAATTTTGGGAGGTGCTTTCATAAATTACAGAACTTTCTTTTCATTCTTTCCTGATGTACTGATAGTTTTGTAGTGGCATAGTGTATTTTCTTTCTTTATTTGGAGTGTTGTAGTGTATGATATATGTCTTCTTTATTTATATATTAATTTATTTATTAATTGATATATATATTTTCACTTTATTTATTAATATTTTTGTTGTTGTTCTAAACTGATCCCTTAATTTTGCTTCTTTTTGTCATAACGAACTGTACATTTTTTTTTTTTTTATGGCAACGCTGACTCTGTATTGCCGCCTTTTTCGTGTAGTGTGATATTTTTTGTCTGTTCATTTTCGATACATAAAAATTGCTTCATAATTATGACTTTGGCCTATTTTGT